>CM040244.1:149867534-150067534 GCA_022545495.1 Chrysanthemum lavandulifolium
CAAACTGCTGCGCTTCTTCTTGCATAGCCCGAACCCAACTTGGGTGTTTTAGAGCCTCAAGACACTTTTGGGTTCTATATCCGATAGGTAATCAAGATATAGACATTCATTGGTCAAGTCAGAGTTAACTTAGCGCCCATGCTTCTAGTGAGCATGCCCTCGCTGGTTCACCAATGATGTTTACAAGCTCAATGTCCCGAGATTTTGTCCACTTACTTTGTGGTCTAGGATCCGAACTTGAGGAGGTCACCGGAGACTCGTGAGTGAGTTCGGAACATTAGCCACATAATCATTAAGAGCATCCGCTGAGATGTCTTGTTCAGTTGGGTTTCATGAATCACGTGTTCCGATCATTTGGATCAAGTTGCCTATCCCAAATAGGGACCGATTGATTATCAATGAATTCACCGATAGTTGGTTGGGTAGGTTGTGAGGTAAGACATAATATGAGATGTCAAGATCGCCTGATATGAGGAATTGATTTCGTGTTGAACTCATCAGAGGATATCTTGATGAGTCATCAATTCCTATTTCCTCCACCGAGGTATTGGTGAACTCGATGCTTTCTCGAACTTTCATCAAAGGTGACATGAAAGGTTTCTCAACTTGTTGTCTTCGTGTTAAACACCTCAAGGCTTTGGAGATCGCTGAGTAGCCTAAGAAATATCCATCATCGCCTTTTGCATCAACTTGCCTAGGTGATCCTTGTGGTTATGAATAAACACAGACACCCAAACACATGAAAGTAGTCGATGTCGAAGTCTACCTTTGAAAGTCTCATATGGGGTTTTATTTTGTCTTTTGACAATGATTGACCTGTTTTGAGTGTAACAGTGCTTTGATCGCTTCACCCGTAAATGCTTGAGAGAGGTCGAGCCATTTAACATGGTTCTTGCAATTCAATGAGAGTTCTGTTTTCCTCTCAAAGAACCCCATTTTGTTCGGGGGTATAAGGAGATGAGAAATTTTGAGAAATTCCTTTTCATCACGTGCTTTCAAGCTCTTGATTTCGAACTCAAGACCATTGTCGGCTCGATTTGTTTAACAAGAATGTCATTCGGTTTTCAATTTTTCCGATGAATGACATTATTGTATCACCGCCTCGACTCTTTTGGAAAGAAAGTATACCCAAGTGTATCTTGAAAACTCATCAACAATGACAAGTGTATACTTCTCATGCCGGATTGATCCGGGACCGACAGTCCAAAGAGATCCATATGCAGAGGTGAAGGCAACTTTTGATGGAGAAATTTTGTTTGGTTTTGAAAGATGCTCGTGGTGTTTACCTTTTCACAAAGCGAGCATGGTTTGTCTTTGCAAAACCAAGTGATGGTAAGCCAAGGACCTTGTTTTGTTTTGCCAGTTGTTGATATTTTTGAAGTTTAAGTGAGAGAGTCTCTTGTGCCACAACCATTGATAGATTCAAGGGCTTTGGCAAAGAGACAGTTCCATCTTGAGAAAGAGTAGACATGTCTAAGACATAAACATCATCTCTTCTAGGAGCTATCAAAACAACTTCTTTATTGGCATTGAAAATGGTACCTTGTTTGTCATTGAATTGCACAATGTACTTAGCATCACATAGTTGATCGACATCGATGAGATTGTATTTGAGACCATTGACATAAGCAATTCTAGAGAAAACTATTCCATTGCGCCATCGAACCATAACCTTCAGCTGGGACATGATGAGTTATCACCAAATACTACCTTGGGTCCCGGTTCCTTTACATACTTGTGCAGATACTCCTTCACACCACCATGCTTCTTGAGCATCCACCGCCTAGATGCCAAATAGGCTCCCCGGCGTGTCTCTCGCACAAGTAGTAAACCAATTAGTTTCTCTTAGTGACCCACTTGCAGTGGGCTTGGGTCTCAAGGTCTCTTTGAATTTTGCAATCGACTCATGGTCGCTGGTTGAGTGCATTGTGCTACCACATGTTTTGCATTTAGAGACCGAGGAAGACTCAATGATTTTGGGTTGTTTTGCACTTCTCCTTGCATGAATGACATCGCCATGTTGGGATGTCTCATGAGTCGGATTTCCACATATATCACAAAGATGTGTTCATGAGACAATCATCCCGATGATGATCATTAAACCCACAGTGAGGCAAAGAGGAAAAGGTTTTGCTCTATTCTTGAGAGTCGTTTTGGAGGATGAAGCATACCGATGACCAACTTTGGTATAGTTTGCTTTATCGATGAGCTTACATACCGTAAGTGGTCTCATAGCTCGTGATCATCCTTATTGCGCATCATACAATAAAGGATTCTATAGCAGCTTGTCGCAGGTGTGACTGTGTAATGACACACCACACTTCGCTGGGTTTGTTGGAGGATTTTGATTTTGATGAGCTAGATGAGGTCGACTTAGTTTCCTTGATTGAATCAGGGGCTTTTCGATGGATTCCATCTTTTCTCGCCGCCTTCCTCACAAGCTCGCAGAAGTTGTCGAATTTGGTCACCTTCAGGGGACAGAGGATGTTGAAGTCTCGAGGAGTAGACTCTTGTTGGATTGGTTTTGTTGGTCTTTGCAGGATGGTTCTACCAAGTCCGCACCTTTCTATTGGTGAGTGAGGATTGAATTTTAGAGGAGTAAGCTCGAGCTTGATCAAGACCTCAAGAGGTTTCGTGGGTGGAAGCGGTGTTTGAGATTCTCGCCTGCACTCGTAGATGTGTTCAGCACCACCGGGCACATCGTGAGTCCTAGCATGCTCTTAAGAGCTTGGCTCGTGCTCAAGAATCCTTCCGTAATCGAAATTTGAAGCTTACTCGTGATTAACCCGCTCAATCCAATCACCGAATTTGAGTTGTCAAGATATTGGTAATCATGCCACCGCACACAAATGGTTTTGAACTTTGGTCTTTGTTGTGAGAGTCGTGAGATGATCTTCACCTATGACTCTCTTTTGCTACTGGGGCACCCACAAGATCAAAGACCCTTGGATTCTTAGCAATTCAACTATCAAGAATATCTTGTACCTTTTAAGTTCATCTTGAAGAGCCCGATTTCTCTTAACTAGTTCAAGGTTTTGAATTTGCAAAGTGATGCCTCAAGCTTGGCTTGTTTTAAAATAAGCGCTCATCTCTACACTTGTTTAATTCAAAACTTAGCTTGTTGTATTTTGAAAAAGATTTAATCTTTGCTCTTCTACGAACTTAAGGTCAACATTAAGATAATTCATATAAGATCGCCAATCGTAGTCATCATCCATAGAAAGTAAGATGTTTACCTTTTTCATTGTGATGTTGACCCATTCCCCGCTTCTCGCATGATTCTTCCCAACAGCTAGCTTGTCCTCTTCTCGAGAGGGCCATCGCTGCAATCGACATGCACCATTTCATCATCGATGATACCGCTCTTCATCCCAAATAAGGTTTCAAAGAACGAGGCCTTTGTTTTTCCTTGCATGCATTTAACATCGGTTGTTGTTTCGAGGATCGCCTCAAGCAATGCAAGCTTAGCTTTTGCTTTCTTATACTTGGTTTCATAATCAACAACTTTATTATGATCGATTTGCTTTGAAAATTTTGATGAGACCGAAAGATTTTTGGTTGAAATTTGCTAAAGCTCAAGACCGGTTTGACCTCGATGGTTTGTAAGAGGGTTCGTAAATTGTTTTTGAAAAGCGCCTTTTGCAAATGACCCTTTTGTGACACTTAAAACATTCAAGTCTTCATTAGCTTTAGCGTTTGAAAACTTTTGTTTCTTCGAATAAACCTTTTGAGTTAGCGAGAGTGCTCTTTCCCGAAACTCAATATTTAAATCGCTCGTACTCCTCGCTTGTCCTCTCATCTCGCCTCATCATCGAGTTTTCCGAAAATCTTGAATCACATTGTTAGAATAAAAAGCGCTGACATCGATTGGAAATGGTTGTCGTGACTTCTTGACTTCCCGAGACTTTTTCAAGTCGTGGTATCGTCTGCTGATGAGGTTTTCCTCATAGACAAATTTCCCATAAATTTCGTGAAGCTCAAGATTCGAATGTGGTTAGCATTCCTTAGTCCCCGAGAGAAATTCAACCATTTCTCGTGAAGACTGCTTACAAAACCAACATTGATTTCATGTTTGGACAATTTTACACCATCATTTGAAAGTTCATTTAACAAAGTTTTGTACCGTGTAAGTTTGAGACAGTAGTTTCGAGTCCTTAGCCCTCAAGGTATTATACTCAAGTTTCGTGTCCATTATCCTGCTTTCCTTGGTATCGATGGACCTTCATGACTATGGACCAGTCTTCCTGTGTTTGCTTAGTCAGACTACGCTAATAACCGACTCCATGGTATCATCGTGAGACAAGATATGATGATACTCTTGAGTCTTTGGTCCCGTTGACCACTCTTCTTTCATCCCGAGTCCATCGAGCTTCGTGTTTAGGCAAACCTTCAATTGTTTTTGGGACGAATGGACCTTCATTAATACATTTTATGTAGTAAGGTTCCATTCCAATCAAATAGCAAAGCATTCGCTTTTTCCATTTGTTGAATTTGCCAACTTCGAGTCGAGGGCATTAGTCAGATAAGCTCCACCCTTTTGTCGACTAGTTGGGGTACATCAAAATCACCATTTAGGATCCTAATTTAAAACTTTTAGAGCGCCTAAAACGAGTTTTATAATTAGCCTTGCTCGATACCACTTGTTGTTCCCTGCTCACTATCGCTTAAAACAGCTTTAGAAATATAAAACAAGTTAATAGTGAACAATGACCTAAATTAACGTAAGTAAAACACACTAGATAATTTTCAACATCATATTCTTATTAGAAATGAATCGCAAAGAATACGCTACCCAAGTACTTGCGAATAGCACTTGGGATTGAAATGACAAAGGTTGGTGACTCCTCTCTAAGCTCAAAGCTAAGTCCGAGCACAACTCTTAGAACCCACCGAGCTATCTCGTGGATAAAGTTAGATTTGGAGGAGTGAAAAGATGGCTCATGTGTGTGTGTTTTTACAATTCACAAGCTTAATCTTTTCACTCCATCTCTTATGCTATTTATACATGTATGATTTTGACTCTTTCCTAAGTGACAACCGACATCATACGTAAGACAAAATATCGATGTATTTTGTCTCTGCTTACAAAGACTATTCTAGGTAAGAGACAAGACTACTTTCCTAAGTTCGTTGATGACACCGAGCCCGATCTTTTGCCATTCAGTGAAAGTTGACTTTGGTTGATAAGTACTTCGCCTTATCTCGATTCAAACTTATCCCGCCATGTCCCGCTCATTCTTCGCCTTTACATCCTTCGCCTCTACTTCAGCTTGTCTTCAAGTAAGTAGTTGAGAGAGAGTCTTAGGGATTCAGTGAGTTATTGTCATCACCACCGAATCCATCATCTTCTTCTTGACCCGCCTTCACCCTTTAAGTTCCGCCTCATCGAGTGGAGAGACTTCTTCTTCGCCTCATATCGAGTATCCTCGAAGATGACTCACCGAGAGACTATGCACTCAAGGACCGTTAGTGTTTAACTGACTAAACACTTGGGCTATTTTCTATTCAAATCCTAGATTAAGGGGTTTGGGTATTTATCGAAACGGGTGGTTCTTGAGTGGATGAGTTAGCACTAGGAGCCTTTCTCATGATGAAATGACTAAGGAAGATGGTTGTGATTGTTGATAATTGTTTTTGTGTTTGATGACTAAAGTGTTCTTAGCAATATGACTTATAAAGGGAAGAACTTGGCAAGTGTATTTAAGACTTAAGCCACTAAGATTCTTAGAGATGTGATGATTAACATGCACAAGGTTGAAGTTCAGAATTTCACTGATCTAGGAACTCATTTAAGATGAGATGGAGTGTTTGAGTTAGAAAGATAAGTTGAAATGATTGTTTTAGCAAGGTTTGACATAATCATCACCGGATCCCACGGTTCCCTCACTGAGGGATCCGTCTAGGCTAATCTAGGGAACCGACTCTCGTGATTATGACGAGTTAGAAATCAAGTTTCTAAAAGCTAGATCCTATATTATTTTGAGTGTTTCAGGTCCTCCTAAGTTCCTAAGATGAGGTACACTTGAATGATCAAGAGTAATGAGTGTTATAGCAAATGATTGCTTTTTATGGCACGAAGATGGGACTAGATGACTACCAATGGATGTTCAAGGATAACACTAAGAGTTTTGGTGGTGTCAAGTCATAATAAATGATTCTAAAGATCAGATTTTAGCTTGAGGTGAAATTTGAAAAATCCTTAAAAATCACAAGAATTGAAAAACTAATTTTTGACCCACTTTGAGATAAATATGACTAGATACAATTTCCTAAAATTGTTCAATATGTCTACTTAGGTGTTTTGAAAGATGAGAAACAATTTGTGAGTATTGAAGCGGAAATATGGTGAGTTTTAATGTGTTGATAAATCAAGAGGCATTTTGACTAAGATCTCAAGTAAGCCATAAATGAGTCTAATCCTTTCTCATCCTTGAAGTGGACTTAGTTGGGTTCTAATATCATATGTTTAGCTAATATGATGTTATCTAGAAAGCTATCTTGATGTAAGGGATGCTGTATTGCTGATTTGATGTCACGGATCCCACGGTTCCCTCAAGGGAGGGATCCGTCTAGGCTAATCCTAGGGATCCGGCATCTCAGATCAGAATCTTAACAGAATGATGTGCAGATTTTGCACACTAATAAATCGTTAAACTAAACAATAAGTACAAGCATATCATCCCAAAGCACCACTAAAAGAAAATGATAAAAGTAACAATATCCAAATTACCACAAACCAAAGTGCCAAAACATAATCATCCACACATAAATTAAGTTAAAAAAAAATAAGCATATTCCTATTGTCTCTTTCGTCAATCCTTTCTTTTCCTTTTTGACGGCTTAGTGAGGTTGTAAGCAAGGTTTTGAATCATGCCCCTCAATTGTTTGAATTCCGCGGTCTCATTTGGAATGGTTGGGAGTTGTTCGTAGTAATCAAAGTCCAATTTAATGTTGGCTATGGGGTCGACATCTTCTTCTTCTTCATTTTCTTCTTCTCCTTCCGAGGAGTCCGAGAGAGCTTTAGGTTTCTTTCCATTGACCTTGAAGCGTTTAGAGGGTATTTTGGTAAGAGGTACCATTACATGATCGGCAAAGAAATGATCATTGTTGATAGGGGATGGTTGCAATGCACTAACATACTTACAAAGTCGTGTTAGGAGCATACCATATGGAAGTACCATGTTGGAAGCTTTGAATAACCCAACCATTCTCCTTACCATGTAATAGGCGATATTAAATGGCTTTTGGTGGATAAGACAATAGATCATTTGAACAAGACATGCGTTTGGATGATCTTTGTTTCCAAATAGGCTTATGACGTTTTCCCTAAGGATTTCTTCCCAATTTTTAAATATGGGATGCATTTGAAAAGTTCCATTTGAAAAGGATTACGGTGAATGACCTTCTTATTTGGGTCGAGACGGATTGGTGGTTCTTATTTTGAAGTCGGTGTCTCGGATGGTTTCGGGTTCATCAAGAGGAGTATGGTACATTGGTTTAGAATCAAGTGCAAGGTTTTGAGTATTAATTGCCCAATCTTGAGAGTACATACAAATTCCTTCACAAGGAATGCGAAGAATTTGAGCAAAGGTGTTGACAGGAAGAATGAGGTTTCGTTTATTGATGATGAAAGCGATTGAAATGCTATCATCGGCGTTTCGAATGATTCTAATGCTTTTATAAAACTCAAAGATGAAGACCGGACAAATTTGTTCATCAATGTCAAGAAGACAATCAAAATTGATTGCCAAGAAGACTTGACGAATGTCGGTATCCTCAAGGAAACATTCCTTGATTACACGACCTTTGTGGATAAGTCGTTTTTCAAGTCTTTTGAAGACCTTGCGGTCGGTTTTTGAGAAATCCTCATTTCGATAATAATGAGTAAGGTAATGGACGGTATCATGATGATCTTGTTGAGTGGCTTTAGGCATGGTTGGTCCTAAAAACACAAAATTTTCAATTAGGTAAAATTAGTTGAGGTGGGTTTATGGTTTTGATTTGTATTAACAATGTTGTGAACACAATGTGATCTTAGTTATGTTAAAAACCCCTTTTCATGAGTAATTTTAAAAACCCTAATTAAAACAATTGATTAGAGATTTGTGAAACCATAAACCCTAGGATGAGGATGATGAAAATTAGAACAAGTTAATGTAATTACTTACAATGGTGTTCTAGGAAGGAATACTTGAGAGTATGGAATCCAATGAGGATGAAATCAGTGGTTTAGTCATTTTTGTGTTATGTGAGTAGAGGGAAAAGATCAGTGGTGATTTTTGAAAGCGTATAGCTAAGTTATGTTTCACGGTTCCCCCGGATCCCTTGTATTTGGGATCCGGCTAGTACAACTAGGGGATCCGCTCATCGTGGACGTAAAAAGGTTGTTTGGCATTATTTTTGTAGTAGGCCTATAAGCTAGCTTACTAAAAATAGTTTGGAGGTATCGGATGAAGATTGTTTTGGATGGCGGGTTTGATGAATCACATATCGAGGGTTCATATGTGACAGCGGCGTTAGTTTGATTTAATCAAAAGGAATACTATTCCCGATGATGAGTAAGACGGAAAAGTGACGAAAGAGACTTTTAAAGATGCTAGCAATTATTAAACAAAGAGAACTATGAAATAAATAAACTCATGTAACCTATCTAATGAAAAGTAAAACATACCTCTATGCTTCTTGGTTTGGTATAATACCAAAAATACTTCATGAGCTTTTAAAGTAATCCTTTGTACTTGGTGTACGTAAGTTGTGATTACTTTTAGATCCTTCCTTGAATGTTGACTTCATTATTCTTTGAATAGAGATGAAGGTTTTGGAGAGATTCTAGCATGAAGATTTCTTGGAAAAAAAATTGTTAGAATGATCTATCAATGTCCAACAAAATGATTTAAAAGAAAACATGACTTAAAAAAATCCTTCTTTGTAGTTTTCAAACATACACGGATCGTATCAAGTCTTTAAAGTACAACATACTTTAAGAACCTTGGTAACGAAGCTCGATGCCAATTGTGGAAAACTAGAAGGGGGTTGAATAGTTTTACCAATTTAAAACTTCCTTTTAAATATTTAGATCGACTTATGTCAATCTATTTGGTTGTTTATGTTGGACGTTGATAGATAGATATATAAGCGTGTAATGAAAGATAAAGAGTAAGTACATCACCACGACACAAGTATTTATAGTGGTTCGGCTACAAGGACACCTTCCTTGCCCTAGTCCACTCCCGAGTCACCTACTCGAGTTCGTAAACACTACACCAACTCCTTATGGCGGAGAAGCCTTCACAACGTCGCTTACACCTTTTCCCAGTACAAAGCTAAATACCGAGTTCTTTCACACCAAGGCGAACCACACCTAACACAACGTCGCCTACCCTTTATACGGTGCTAGGCTAACCACTTAGTTCTTTCACACCAAGGAGAACTAATCCTATCACAACGTCGCCTACCCTTTATTAGGTACTAGGCTAAGCACCTAGTTCCATTACTATGGAGGAACTACTACCTTTCACAACACAACACCTAATCTCAAGGAGATCCACTCTTTGTTACAACACCATCAAGGATATCACCATCCTTGGAAATAAACAAATACTTATATGTATAACGATGCACCCCATCGATTATCGACCCAGGCATTCTTCCCAAATGCCACTTGATTTGATTCTTAGGCATCCTTCACTAATGCCTTTGACACAACGCTTGGCACCCTTCACTAATGCCTTCGCCTTGACACCTTTAGCATTCTTCGCTAATGCTTTTGACACCTGACGATAAGCACCTTTCACTAATGCTTTCATCTTGACACTTTCGGCATCCTTCACTAATGCCGTCAACCCAACATCTACGGAGGAAGAAAGAACTATCAACAAGAGAACCTTAGTTGTCTTGATGATGACGAAGCATGGCAACTCATGGACTTGAGCTTGCTCGACTTCAAGAAGTGGTGATCTCGCCTTTAAAAGGAACCTATAGAATCACACAAAAACAAAAGACAAACTACATAGATCACTTGGATATGAGGTTAGAGAGGTATAATACTTGGGGGAAGTATGTGTGTAAAGTGATCAGTAGAAAGGAAGAATTGGCTCTCTATTTATAGAGGAAATTTTCTACTGTTCCCCGGATCCCACGGATCCCTCCCACAAGGGATCCGGCTAGCACAAAGCTAGGGATCCGTGGGACGCTTCTCTTTGCCCATGCGTATTTTTGGTTATGGGTCATGGGTCATGGGTTATGGGTTGATCCATGGGTTTCTTTCTAGATACAATGTATCTCTAGAATACATTGAACTTGACTAAGTGGTTTGGACAAAACCATGGGTTATGGGTCAATACCATTTGCTAGTTTTTACCCATTTAGTATATACTTGTTTTTACCCATTTTAGTATAAACTTGTTTTTACCCATTTTAGTATATACTTGGTTAAGTATATATCAGCCCAATATGTAAACACTATTTGTTGTACATATGTATCTCTAAGACATAAAATCACTTATACTTGTTTTAGTGTTTTATGTGAAAATGTAAGTGTGTTAGGAAACTATTGAATCAAACTATTTACGTATTTTATTTGTTTCGTTAAAATGATTTTACGTTTGTTATCGACAAAACATTAGAAGATCGTAAAATATAAATAAACGTTTTTACGGCTTATTTGTATTAACAGAGTTCATAGGTTTATAATAAAATAGTAAGTATGGACCATAATCAAAGGCATATAATCATTACAACGAATATAATGATATATGAGTGAAAGTCTATTACGCTAGCACTAAGTTCATGCAACCGATGCTATGACAGTTTCTGTATGCAAAATAAAGTCATACAATTTATGGGGCCCAATGCGAGTGTTTTGTCCCTTTACACTCGATTCCAACATGGTATACGTTTCGCCTTGGCCTAAGTATGGCCAACCGAACGGAGGAGTCACCCTCAATAGATCTATATATAACATTCGCCCTTCCCAACAGGGAACTGACGGTTCATGAATGGGGCATTTCTAGGGACATAAGGGCTTAGGCTAAACCACGTAATAGTAATTATGCAATAGTTCAGGTCCATAAAAAGGTTTTGCATATTTTCTCACCCCAAAATGTATAAAACAATTTATCAAGTAAAAGTGAGGCTATAAACTCACCTTAGCAATAAGTAGTCCAAATGTGGGATTTCAATTAATGTTATGGAACTGCACCGACACGCGACCTAGATAAGGAGGGCAAATATTTAGTTCATTTACTTTAATTTAGACTTCCTTCAGCTGGTTTAATTAATATTGTTTTTATAACAATATCAAAACCTGAATTGGCTTGTAAAATAATCATAATGTTTTACTAGTAAGTATATACATGTGTATATATACTTATTTATGTTGAACATAATTGTATTGTCAAATCAAACAAAGTTGATTTACCTTCTAATGTCTCTTGTTTTAAAGTATACCCATTTTAAATTTGAAGACTTTCAAATTTATTATATGTTACAATAATATAGTTAGACAATATTTATTTGTCGAAAATTGGTTTTTAGCGTTAGAATTTAATGTCTAAAAATATTACTTAGCATAAATGTGACTAACCGAACACATTGACGTTAAAACTTTGATAGGAAACTTATTAAGTACATTATGCTTTTAACACTTGTTTCCTCTATTTAGGTTAACTTGAATTAAGAATTTTACACTTGATTTTATGACGACATGTATTGATGTGTAAGATTATGTACATGTGGGACAAGAGTTTGGTTTAGTTGACTTCTGATTTTACATCTCGAGTTTTATTTGTTGACTGCTTAAATCACCAAAACGAACACCCCATAGCCACTATGGGCTGTGGCCCGGCGGCAAGGGTACAAGGCTTGGGCCTAGGCCCATAAACCAACCAAAGTTCTTTTATATATAAAAAAAATTATGTCATGGGATGTGGCCCATCATTTTTTATGGTAATGCTTGCTGCTAAGATTTTCGAAGGGAAATAATTGCACCATGATTTTTGTGGCAACGATTAGACGCAAGAAGGTAGCCAAGGGTTTTTGGTTTGACACAAATGTGCCTCCAAACCACTCGTCCTTGCTACACAACTTGACTGTTACCTTATGAATGATACCTAGGACAACATATCAACTTAAATCATGTTAGAATAAGGGTGTGGTAAAACCATGCGTTAGTCGAGTACTACTCAACTCGGTTTCATCTCGACATCCTTATGTACTATTATGGCTCATGACATATGATAGACTAACCACATTTATTCGGCAATTGATACTCTCGACTTATCCCATGAATAAAACAAGACCACTCCTAGTCGACATACTCTAGAGGAGAAGGGAGGGGTTGGTCAAGAAGAGATCAAGGTTCTTACTCTTCAAATACTCGAGTCGACATAAATCCGGTTTTACTTGTTTATCATTACCTCACAAGTTTTCGAAAAATAAACAAAGTGTCATTAACACATCAAATTTCCACACCTCTTATCATTGATACAAATGAATTTTTATAAAGCCATTTTCTCAGCTTGTGGGCTCGTTTGGTTCGACAGAAAGAAAACAAAACACAAAAAAAAGTATAACTTCTTAACAACATTCACAAATCAAAGCTTAACCTAGAAATCGAATTATTCATTTCATAATCAACCAAGTTTATAAATTTAACAAAGTATAGGATTGAGATCAATTATTACAAAAGGAATATGATGACAATGGAGTCGAAGGCCAACCCGAAAGTCTAAAACCACAAACAAACCCAATCGTTCTGAGCAAAACACACCAGAAAGGTCTTCCAATGCTCCTAAGTTTTCTTATCTTTTGTGGTGAGATTTAGAGTGTGTTACTCCTTGGGTTGCCTCGACAGAAATAAAAGAAAAGATGAGGAGTATTTTTTGACTAAACTTTCCAATCTTGGAAGATGAGGAGGTGACCATTTTCAGCAAATATCCCTATCTCTCTTGTCTTTACCCTTTCACGCTTGTTGACCTTGGGAAGATGGGGATGACCTCTAGAAGTCATTAGCTTCATAGCTTAATTAGAGTGGGTAAAAGGGATTGATAAAAGTGATTCATGTTTCATTCTTGTTGGGTTTTGATGGAAATGGTGGGCTGCTACAGAGAAAGAAGAAAAAGGAAGGGAGACAATTTATTTCATGGAGGAAGTAGGTATTGATATGGGGGAAGGTAAAGAGAGTCTGCAATTTTCCCAATTGGGTTTTCTCTTACTTTGACCTAGGCGATGGGATAGTAGCAGGTAGAGGTAGGAGGAATATGACTCTCTTCTTTTCTTTTGTGAGGTAAGCACGTGTGAGGTGAAGACAAAGAGGGGAAAGAAATAAAATATCAAAGTAACTTAGTCGGGTATTATTTTAGTTATTATGTGATGCTTTATTTTCATAAGTTTGTAGGTAGTAGTTTAATGTATTGGGTATTATAAATATTGGTAAATGGTTAGTGGACATATATTGTAAGTAGTACATTTAATTGTGTTATGTACTTAGTGTCTCACGAAAATTATATTGTGATCGTATTTTTATGGTTCGATGAATTTTATGCTGAAACGCTTTATGAATACGTTTATGAAATAGTGTTATTCTTATAATGTTTTCATTTCCGGGGAGTTACTATGTTTTTACTTTGCCCTCAACGTGGTGTCGGTACGCGGCGGTGCTGGGAATAACGAGATAACCTCCCGTTATACAATTCAACTATTAAGAGAATTTCAGGACCAAAATATCACCATTCTCTAATTAAATTACAAATGCAAAAGGTTATACAGTATGCTACAGTGTATGAGTTATCCACTCAAAATGGTCAGGTAAGCTAATGTATGCTTAATGTAATATGCTTAGTAATAATAAATTACCATTTATTATTTAATAATAAGTGAAAAATTTCCGTGTGCAACATACATGAATGGAAGCCATTTGCTCCTGTTGCTAGAATGGAAGCCATTTGCTCCTGTTGCTATGATAAGAAGACATTGACTATGATAAGACATTTGCTCCTGTTGATATAATCAATAAGAAGCCATTTGCTCCTGTTGATATAATCAATAAGAAGACATTGACTATGATAAGACATTTGCTCCTGTTGCTAGAATGGAAGCCATCAGGATCTTCCTCGCATATGCAACATACATGAATTTCAAAGTTTACCAAATGGATGTCAAAAGTGCCTTCCTGAATGGTAAACTTAAGGAAGATGTCTATGTTTAGCAACTCCCATGCTTTGAGAGTAGTGAGTACCCTGACTATGTATGCAAACTTGACAAAGCCCTATATGGACGAAAGCAAGCTCCCAGAGCATGGTATGAAACTCTCTTAGCCTTCCTGATCCAAAACAAGTTAGTCAGAGGAAAGTGTCACAATTCTCAATTTCCGGTCATTTCTCATATTCCATATTCATCATTTCATAACGGTTCGTGCATGGTTTTGCATTTTACATTACACGTTATTTTCTTATTAAATAAACGCTATCGCGTAATTAATTATTTTGAACATTTGACCCGATACTTCCAAAATTATCCCGATATATTTTTATACTTACATTAAGTTTATAAAACAATATTTTGAGTTTACCTAGTGTTTTGAATTTATTTTGTATATAAATCGTTAAATTTATATTATTACGACGCTTTTCTTAAAAACTACACGATAATTATTATATCACTCAAATTTACAAGAAATGTATTTTATAACTTTTATGACTACAATATATTTTATCTTGACCGTGAAAATTTATTTTTATCTAACGCTACCTTAAATATTCAAATGTGTATACAACTTACTAATATTTCTTAACAATACTACAACTTACTACTATCCTCAAATAACTTTACATCTACTTACACTTATACATTTACATAATAATAGAAATATAAAATAAAATGAAAAGATATGTATTATTAAATACATGATGCACCAAGATTTTACAAGATTTTCCTTACTTATATACTCTTACACTCCAAAATCCTACACATACAACAATAATTCAAGTGTGAAAGTCAAGATCTTTTCTTCTTCTTCCTCTCAAAAATCCGCCACCATAGGAGATAAAGGAAGTGATCATCAAAATTTTCTTGTCAAGCTCATCACAATCTAGTAGCACTCTTTGTTTAGGTTTTGAAATAAAAACCTAGGGTGTTTAGGATAAATCCTTGATCAAAAACCTCATCAAGTAACTTGTAAGCATGAAACTTCATCTTTTATCTTTTCATATATATATTTTTCATACATTTTCATGAAGTCCTCATGGTCATATTTGATTTGTTGTGATTTTATTCATTATCATCCAAGATTATCACCCATATGTACTATATAAATATTTATAACAATCATGTGCTAGTTAAAAGTTTATAAAAATGAGAAGTTTGAAAATGATTTATCAAAGTAAGTTTTGATCTTTTACTAGTGAAGGTTTGATGTAGTTTATGTTTAATTATATGTTATAAGTAGTCATATAAACCTCAAAATGGTCTTTTATCTATTATGGTTCGACTAGTATTTTATTTTAGTAGGATTGGCGAAGTGTAGTTCAAGGGATTTTGTGGTGAAGTTTGTGGTTAAACAAGTAGATAAAATGGTAAGTTTAAAATAAGCGGAAGTCACTAATTTAAATTTATAATTTTTCCGAAAAGTTAGTCATTTTATAAGTTTTATTAAAGTTTTAGAAAATAGATTTTTAGTTATGAGCGTGGCCTTTGAACGGACTAAAACGGAGTTATAACGAAAAGATACGTGGTTTTCAAATTACGATTTAAAAACTACCATTTTCCGAAAATGTACATGCAGTCCAGATTTTAACTGACCAACAGTGGCCTTAAACTTTCTGTGAAATCTCCAAAGTTTAAAAATATATTAGTACACTTAATTACCTTCGTGGATATAAAAAACTTGAAAACGGACTTAAAAGCAGGTGAGTTATGGTTAACCGAACTTTGAGTCAAAAACGTGCTGAAAACACTATTCACAGCGTTAGTAAGCTGTCAGGATTTTAATCAAGGTTTTGAGGGCCTAAACGGACGTTTCGGGGGAAACGGACCTTAAAAACGAGTTAGTTTTCCTATGTATATATTACGCCAAGTCCGACGTAAACTGATTTTTCAATTACTAAAACCGTTACATAGTTTTAACTACATTTTCACCATTAACTCAAAAGTAATTATTTTGACGTGGAACCGTCACACATTCAAGTAACAATATTTTTATATAACTAGTTTTCAAGTAGCATATTGGGTGATACGTTTTCAAAATCATGCATCCACGACAACATATCATAACTCAAGTCATAACATTCATTTTAGGTCGCGGATAGTTTCCGAGCCTCACTTTCGTGCACTTCATTTTGTTAGCATATCAATCACACGGTGAGTTCATACCCCACTTTTACTCGCTTGAATTCTTATAAACTATTTGGGCGTAGATACATGCTTATTTATCAAAACATTTAAACACTTTGCCAAGCCACATTACTTATACTTTAGACTTTGTGTGTAGTGACTAGACTTAAACAAACATCCCAATATTTATATGTTGGAAGGCCATTAATTTGGATACAATAACGTGCGCCGTTGGAGGAACATCCCAATATTTATATGTTGGAAGGCCATTAATTTGGATACATTAACGTGAGTCGTTGAGGAACATCCCAACACGAGTTGTTGGAAGACCCTATGGTGACATTTATACTTTTAACTACCATATTGCGATATTCATGATTGTCATTCTATTTTAGGCAATGGGTTGTGAACACACAGTTGCAAGTTTTGTATGGGCGAACTTGAACCGAGTGGATTTACAATGCCTTTGTCATGTGAACATTTCTCAAAGTATTTTGATCATTTAACAACAAACTTATGAACTCACCAACCTTTGTGTTGACACTTTTAGTATGTTTATCTCGTGTCTTAAGGTGATAGCATTTCATGGAGCTTTGGGTCACATGGCATACATTGAGTCTTGTGCTTTTAACAATTACCATTCGACATGTTTTGTAAACTCTTTATGTGTTATCAAACCTTGTGATTTCTTTTTGTGTAAACTTTAACTTATTTATCGAATGGTAAACTTTTCAAAACGTCTCATTATAGAGGTCGTTTTCTGTATCCATACTTTGTGCTATGACGTTATACCCCAATGACACTATCGTTCCGCTGCGATATTTTGGGGGTGTGACAGAAAGATAGACAACACCCTGTTTATTTATAGGACAAAACAAGATGTGATACTAGTCCAAGTATATGTTGATGACATCATCTTTGGCTCAACAAATTATACTCTTTGCAAACAGTTTGAAAAACTGATGACAAATAAATTTGAAATGAGCATGATGGGTGAACTCACATACTTTCTTGGACTACAAATCAGGCAAACTAACAAAGGATCACCATCACTCAAGAGAAATACACCAGAAATATCATAAAGAAATATGAGATCTTTGATTGTGCCTCAATAAAAACTCCAATGGTCCCACCAAATAATCTCGGACCAGATCTCACTGGCCAAACTCAGTTTAGAGGAATAGTAGGGTCACTGATGTATCTCACTGCTTCTAGACCAGACATACAATTTGTTGTATGCCTGATTGCAAGATATCAGTCTGACTCTAAGGAATCTCATCTCACAACTGCCAAAAGAATCCTCAGATGCCTGAAGGGTACCCCAAGTCTTGGACTTTACTACCCTAAATGTTCAGGATTTGACCTTAAAGGTTAATCGATTACGATCCGTTTGGTTGCAACATGGATAGAAAAGTATCTCAGGGTCCTGTCAATTCCTTGGAGGAAAATTGTTTGTTGGAGTAATAAGAAGCAACAATCAGTGGCTATATCCTCACCGAAGGCGAATACATGGCACCAGCGGTCTTGTCAGGTAAATGTACTATGGATGAAAAGTCAACTCAGTGACTATGACATCCATTACAAGATGGTACCCATCTTCTGTGATAACACCAGTGCTATTGCTATCTCCCACAATCCTGTCCTCCACCAAAGAAACAAACAAATTGATATCAGATATCATTTTATCAGGGATCATATCATAAAAGGAGACATAGAACTCCATTTATCCCTACTGAATATCAGCTAGCTGATATCTTCACCAAACCCTTGGATGAACCTACCTTTAGGAGACTGAAAGCAGAATTAGGAATGCTTGACATTGAAAGTCAGTTACCTAATAATCAATCCCAATCTCAGTAGTTCTCTTTGGTAAGGTTCCTGGTCCCAGAATAAAATCCCCATAAACACATCTTCTCACTGAATGAGCAAGACTCATTCAGGGTCCCTGACAGTTGATAAAGAACATTAAATGAGTAACTAAATGCTCTAAGTAATTCAGTTACTTAATGTCCTAGGTTGGTAAACAAGCCAATTTAATATAGGAATATATGTCTCTTAACCCTTCTATCATCCATGTCATGGGTCCCTTTACCTCTCACCTTATCCCACTTGGCATTTAATGCCTACACTAACAAAAATATCCTAAGGATATTTTTATCTCTAAATGCACTTTTACTATGCTTTGTAACTGCTCCTTGAAAAGCGGGAAAAACTACGAGTAATGGAGTGGATGCATTTAATGAGGAAAATGAAACGTTTTCAAATACAACTTTAAAATTCTCACATGTGCAAAAACAACCCTCTCACCACTCTATAAATACCCCTCTCAAAAACAAAAAACACACACACAATTGTTTTCTGCAATCAAACTCAGTCAAAATTCTTTCAAAATATAAACAACTGTTTCTAAATTGGTTTAAGCAAAAATCTCTCTCATCTTTGCAAACAACATTTAAAGGTTTCATACTTTCAAAAAAATTACTCTCTTTGACTGTTCTTGTCAAAACCAAAACCCTAAATTTTTTTCTGAATGCAAATGGAAAGAACTCAAAGCGTTATGTTCGCACCACAGTGGGTGGGTGGTCTAGAAAGTATTGAATTCAAAACCCTACAATTTTATAGGAAATTTTGAATACCCCAATGATGTCCCAGCCTATAAGAGAATCACGAAGTTTTTGTTTAACTACCCACTGAAAAAGGCCTTTATAAATTCACCTTCTATACTGTACCATAACTTCCTCAGGGAGTTTTGGGCTAGAGTTGTGGCCTTTGACCTGACACCCTCCACTGATGAGAATGAGCCAAGACCCCTTAGGGAGTTTCTCATCAGGGTTTCAGTCTTAAATGGGGAACCAATTACTTTGGACTACAAAACTTTTTGCTCTTCAACAGGGCTTGACTATAATAATGGAGAATATGTTGCTCACCCTGACCCAACCATTGTTAAGGCTGAGTTAGCAAAAATTGCTTTAGACCCCAAGTTACTGGACAAGGCCCTCACACAAAAATTCATTTCCGTTGCTTGGAAGATCCTGCTCACTTTTGTGATTTAGGTTCTCGCTGGAACCACTCATCCACCGAATGCAGTTAACTCTATTCGGTTGATGATGGCTTCTTACTGATGAGCGAGGATAATCACAACATTGGAGAGATCATTTACAGTGATCTCGTAACCAAGCTCCATAGCAAAACTAGGGTGAAATACGTTTCATACCCTAGGTTTGTCTCTTATGCTTTGCAAGAGTTATTGGGTTGTAATTATACTCAGGATTACCAATTTAGCGCTTTACCTGCCACCATGAGTCCATCAAGTTTTGCAAAGAACCCATCCTTAGTTACTAATATAGAATTGACGGCCCATATGGTTGCTGTAAACAACCAGAGGGAATCAATGTCTCCAAACCCAGCTCCTGAAAAGAGAAAGGGGAAGTCTCAGACTAGGACTAAGACCAAACCCAAGTCTCAGGGCCCTGAGGCTTCTAGAACACAGCCAAAGAGGCAAAAAAACCCTAGACTGATAAGCCACCCATGGGAGACCAAACAACATCACCCCCGGTGACAACGAAGGACACTGATACATCACAGTCAGTGCCCTTGGTCCCAACTACTACTCCCCAAAATCCAAAGGGAAACATACAACCCGCTGGTAGGGGAGAGCCTTCCACATCGCTTGATGAGGACATTCGCAAAAAAACGCTTTTGTCCGTCGACACAACCATTGATCCCAAAGACTCAAGGGGAAATAAACAACCCACACTATCCCTAAGGATGGTACTGAAAATCTCCCACCAGTGCTCGGAGGGGCACAGAGGGACAAAGACTTAGAGGATCCAAGCCCCTCACGTCTGAAACTCATCACCAATCGACCCTATAGAAGGCACTGGAAACACCCATCCATGTCTCGAAGGGTCCTTGGGGACAAAGACTCGGAGGACAAAACCACCACCGACACGGAACCCATAACCCCCTCTGGCTTTCTAAGTGATGACGATGTTCATGAGTTACTAATGTCTGAAGAAGAGCTTAATAATGATAGTGAGGAGGAAGAATTTACTGCTAGTGAAGAAGTAGACGCTGATGTTCAACCCATTGAACAAGAACATCAGCCTGATCCAAAAGAGACTGAAGAGTCACCCTTTCACCGACGATGACTCTTACGCCTCTTCAGACTGCTGCAGATCTTCCCACCAAGATTTAAAGTATGATAATGTTCTTCCCTCACCGAAAGACACTTGGTGAAGTTTATGAGGAAAGCTATTCAAAAGTCAGATCTTTGGGTGTTATTGATGGTCTATGGATAAACATGTGGAGGTCTTGCAAATTACGCAGATCTCTGTCAAGTGGTTGCAAACTTTGAAGATAATGGTGAACATAGGGAAATCATTTATCAATCTCTTGACACCCTGGATGAGCATCCGAAGAAGCTCCTCAAAGCTTTTTCAGGATGCTCACACCAAGCTTGATGAAATCAAAGAAGCGGTTAAGGAAGACCCTGCACTAAACACTAAGGTGCTTGAGGCTACAGAGACGTATATGAAGAAATCTTCAAGCCTCACTAAACTGATCACCTTGATAAAAAATTCTAATGTTCAGGGTCTCAACTCTTCAGTGGAAGCAATTCAGTATTCATTGTGTTCCTTGGATAAGCGAGTTCGGGTTGGCTAAGTCTTCATCTTCTATTGCACGGAATCAGGGCCTAGAATGACAAAGACCTTTGGAAATGCATCTGGTCACTCTTGGGGAGAAAGTCACCGGTATTCAACAAGATACCTCGGATATCAAGTCCATGGTTTCGAAAATTATCGAGGCTTTCAAGGTCAGCGACTCCCTCACCTCGGTGCCTCAATCAACTCTTGCTATTCGACGGTCAAGCAACAAGCTTGAGGGGAGAGAATAATCAAGAAACTCCTTCTCACACCGAGGGGAGCCAACCCGAGTGCCAATTTCCCAAATCCCACCAACAACATCAACACCACCAACTCCACCAGTAACAACAACAACAACAACCCCACCAATAACAACAACAACAACATCTTCATCAATCCCTCCTCAGGACAAAGGCAAAGGCATTATGATAACGCCTGAGCTTATCAAGATCCATGTTAGATCGTTGTAGCTCAAGGTTGTTTAGACCTCATATTATCTAGGATACACAATAACGAAAGCGGAATATTTAATAAGAATTAACAACAAGGTTTTTCAACATCACCTCCAATTTATTAAAACGTGTTATCTAAACTATAACAAGGATCAATGAATTGATCTTGGGGGTTAACTAAACTAACTCTAGTCTAGGCGTTTACATGAACACACGCCCTAGACACACACACCCCCCTTTACTAGACGTCTACATTATGGAAGACTAAACCTGTACCTCATGTCCTCTTTATATACTAGAGGATTAGGGTTTACAAGATACTACGAAGGACTAAATAATAAATCTTCTTTTACAAGAAAGTCCTTCCATCTTTTTGTAGATTTCATCTTTGTCACTTTAGGTCCTTGTTTCATTCTTCTTGTTTTGTTTCATCAAATCAATAATCCCAACAATCTTCCCCTATTTGATGATGACAAAATAAACACGTTCTTGTACGAACTTCCCTAGACGAAGTAGAGTAATTGAGATAATTAAATCTCTCCATGAATGAAACAATCTTGTCTTCCTTTGTCTTTCCCTTAATCCATGCCATGCCACTCCAACATCTCTTCCCCTTGTTTCTTATCACTTGTAATAAAACTGACTTCAAACGTATACTTAACGTATAGGAAGATCACAATCCCTTGACAATAATTACTAAGCACAATAATGTAACTCCTTCAAGTGATTGTAAATTTGTAGTCACCTGAACGAACGAACAAGTTACCTCCTGCAAAAAGGTATGATAAAACACAACCTTCAAAAATTCCACTTCATCGTCAAATAAGCAACAAATAATCCTCTTCGCCAGTAAGAATAAATAAATGCAAGCCATTGAACCATTAAGATCAAAATCCAAACTCCTTGTGTGTGTGAACCAATATACTTACGTGTGTAAACCATCCAAACTCCAAACTCATCCAAAACCAAAAACAATTCGTTGTCCAATATCGAATGGCGGTACAAACAAATCTTTCTCGACAAACTGAAAAGACAAACTCAAACATAATAAAGACAATCTTTACGTGAATAGCTTTTATTAAAACCCTTTGTTCTTGTACCATATCCTTTAAACCATACTCACTTCATATAATATGTTTGCAAAAACACATTCAATAAAACTCCAAAGTCGGTAGATCATAGAAAAATAATCAACTCACTGTGATGCACCACCGACCTAACTGACCAAAGTGATATATAGTACGAGATTTCTCCAATAAATGCTAATATCCACTGCCTTGAGAATGATTTGAATACTTATAATATCATCAACTCATTTACAACTTTGTAAATATTCACCATGACATTGAAAGTAGTAAACAAGCAAATCATACAACTTCTCGTGGTCAACAATATCATGCAAATTCTTGACAAAGTTATTTATACCATCAACCAAGTAAACATGTATACTGACCTTTGTAGTCACCACTGACCCATGTGAAAGAAGCACCAATGCATGAAAAGATCCAAGCTTGCGTTTACCTTGAATAAACCAATCAATACACCTATTTACCTTCACAATGCTTTTGAATTCCACCTTATGTACTCCTCGTTATAATATTGGAATAATCATATAGCAACAATAAATACCCACGTAAAGAAGTGTGAACAAGTTTGAACGATCGACATGCCATCATCCAATGATCACAAACCCTTCAAAGGTCACCACTCATAAATAAACCTTGAAACCAATCGGTAGGACTTGGCGGTACAAACTCGAAACGAGCGGTACAAACTGTTTGAAGATCGAGCGAGAAAATGAGTAACTAAGAGCGGACAAATAAATTTCACGAGCAAGACAAGCAAGACAATCGCTTTCTATTGTACACGTAGCATTAGAAACTCAAAGACAATACGCTCACTTTGCGTAAACTACTCCAATCACAAGTTATCACAGATTATACGCCAAGAACTTCAATCCAAGACTTCGTTAATGAAGATCACTATACCTTGTAGCAAAGTAGATGGCGACCGAGCCTTATTAATCTTGATACTGAACATTAGTAACATGAACACTGCTCCCGCTTTTTGTTTTCTCTCGCATAACCATCAATCCAATGAATAACACTACAAACTTGATGAATTATCTAAAGCATCTCCATCACCAGACCATCATGTACACATCCTCCTTGGCAATAACATCAACACAGATCAAATAATTCATGAAGAAACTTTAAACATGTTCGAATAGGGTTTTAGAACAGAAACCCTAGAAGATACGTTTATAAAGTTATCCAAAGGCAACTTTATTCCATGAATTATAGGCACCAAAAAACTTATAACTGACTTCCATAATGATGTAAACCATAAGAATAAGTAAATCAGAAAAACGATACCTTTAAACCCTAAAAATTCGAACTTTTAACCTTTGTCTGCAGCAATATTTGACACCTTATAACTTACACATGAAAGCTCCGATCGACGATCCATCCGGTTAAAAGTTAGATGGGTATATAGAGAAGCTCCAGTAAACATTTTAGCTTGATCCAACGGTTCACAAAAAAGTTATCGCCTCTTGAAAACTGTCCTACAGAAAATTTTGATATTCGAATTTTTCTTCCTTCTTCACAAAGAAAACCTTGTACGATCCTAGATATCACGAGCAACCTTGTTCTGATACTACCTGTTAGATCGTTGTAGCTCGAGGTTGTTTAGACCTCATATTATCTAGGATACACAATAACGAAAGCGGAATATTCAATAAGAATTAACGTAATTGACAACAAGGTTTTTCAACATCACCTCCAATTTATTAAAACGTGTTATCTAAACTATAACAAGGATCAATGAATTGATCTTTGGGGTTAAGTAAACTAACTCTAGTCTAGGCGTTTACATGAACACACGCCCTAGACACACACACCCCTTTACTAGACTTCTACATTATGGAAGACTTAATTATGAAACCTATACCCCATGTCCTCTTTATATACTAGAGGAGTAGGGTTTACAAGATACTACAAAGGACTAAATAATAAATCTTCTTTTACAAGCAAGTCCTTCCATCTTTTTGTATATTTCATCTTTGTCACTTTAGGTCCTTATTATTTCATTCTTCTTGTTTTGTTTCATCAAATCAATAATCCCAACAATCCCCTTTGAGATAAATGGCAAAAAGTACTTACCGACCCGCACTAGGTTGAGCGCCTATCTAGATAAGGAAGAAAGAGTTAAGAAACATGCTAAGGAAGAAAGAAAAGCAAAGCTACTCGGTCAAGGTAGTTCATGAAGAGGAGAAATTAGGATCGATCCTAAGAAAGTGGAAATTGGACAAGCCGGCCTAAAATTCAAAGCTGCTCAGGATGCTGGAATGCTTGCTCTAAGGAAGAGGAGAGATGAAAAGGCTTGGAAAGCTGCTGAGCTAAGGAAAGAAAGGGTGGATCACTACAACTAGACAATGTCTAGCAGAAATGTATTTTTATAACTTTTATGACTACAATATATTTTATCTTGACCGTGAAAATTTATTTTTATCTAACGCTACCTTAAATATTCAAATGTGTATACAACTTACTAATATTTCTTAACAATACTACAACTTACTACTATCCTCAAATAACTTTACATCTACTTACACTTATACATTTACATAATAATAGAAATATAAAATAAAATGAAAAGATATGTATTATTAAATACATGATGCACCAAGATTTTTACAAGATTTTCCTTACTTATATACTCTTACACTCCAAAAATCCTACACATACAACAATAATTCAAGTGTGAAAGTCAAGATCTTTTCTCTTCTTCTTCCTCTCAAAAATCCGGCCACCATAGGAGATAAAGGAAGTGATCATCAAAAATTTTCTTGTCAAGCTCATCACAATCTAGTAGCACTCTTTGTTTAGGTTTTGAAATAAAAAACCTAGGGTGTTTAGGATAAATCCTTGATCAAAAACCTCATCAAGTAACTTGTAAGCATGAAACTTCATCTTTTATCTTTTCATATATATATTTTTCATACATTTTCATGAAGTCCTCATGGTCATATTTGATTTGTTGTGATTTTATTCATTATCATCCAAGATTATCACCCATATGTACTATATAAATATTTATAACAATCATGTGCTAGTTAAAGTTTATAAAATGAGAAGTTTGAAAATGATTTATCAAAGTAAGTTTTGATCTTTTACTAGTGAAGGTTTGATGTAGTTTATGTTTAATTATATGTTATAAGTAGTCATATAAACCTCAAAAATGGTCTTTTTATCTATTATGGTTCGACTAGTATTTTATTTTTAGTAGGATTGGCGAAGTGTAGTTCAAGGGATTTTTGTGGTGAAGTTTGTGGTTAAACAAGTAGATAAAAATGGTAAGTTTAAAATAAGCGCGGAAGCGCTGTCGAAATTTATAATTTTTCCGAAAAGTTAGTCATTTTTATAAGTTTTATTAAAGTTTTAGAAAATAGATTTTTAGTTATGAGCGTGGCCTTTTGAACGGACTAAAACGGAGTTATAACGAAAAAGATACGTGGTTTTCAAATTACGATTTAAAAACTACCATTTTCCGGAAAATGTACATGCAGTCCAGATTTTTAACTGACCAAACAGTGGCCTTAAACTTTCTGTGAAATCTCCAAAGTTTAAAAATATATTAGTACACTTAATTACCTTCGCGTGGATATAAAAACTTGAAAACGGACTTAAAACGAGTGAGTTATGGTTAACCAACTTTGAGTCAAAAACGTCTTTGAAAACACTATTCACAGCGTTAGTAAGCTGTCGGGATTTTAATCAAGGTTTTGAGGGCCTAAACGGACGTTTCGGGGAAACGGACCTTAAAAACGAGTTAGTTTTCCTATGTATATATTACGCCAAGTCCGACGTGGCGATTTTTCAATTACTAAAACCGTTACATAGTTTTAACTACATTTTCACCATTAACTCAAAAGTAATTATTTTGACGTGGAACCGTCACACATTCAAGTAACAATATTTTTATATAACTAGTTTTCAAGTAGCATATTGGGTGATACGTTTTCAAAATCATGCATCCACGACAACATATCATAACTCAAGTCATAACATTCATTTTAGGTCGCGGATAGTTTCCGAGCCTCACTTTCGTGCACTTCATTTTGTTAGCATATCAATCACACCAGGTGAGTTCATACCCCACTTTTACTCGTTTGAATTCTTATAAACTATTTGGGGTAGATACATGCTTATTTATCAAAACATTTAAACACTTTTGCCAAGCCACATTACTTATACTTTAGACTTTGTGTGTGTAGTGACTAGACTTAAACAAACATCCCAATATTTATATGTTGGAAGGCCATTAATTTGGATACATTTAACGTATGGTCGTTGGAGGAACATCCCAATATTTATATGTTGGAAGGCCATTAATTTGGATACATTAACGTGAGTCGTTGGAGGAACATCCCAACACGAGTTGTTGGAAGACCCTTGTGGTGACATTTATACTTTTAACTACCATATTGCGCATATTCATGATTGTCATTCTATTTTAGGCAATGGGTTGTGAACACACAGGTTGCAAGTTTTGTATGGGCGGAACTTGGAACTGAGTGGATTTACAATGCCTTTGCTGTGTGAACATTTCTCAAAGTATTTTCGATCATTTAACAACAAACTTATGAACTCACCAACCTTTGTGTTGACACTTTTTAGTATGTTTATCTCAGGTCTTAAGGTGATAGCATTTCATGGAGCTTTTGGGTCACATGGCATACATTGGAGTCTTGTGCTTTTAACAATTACCATTCGACATATTTTGTAAACTCTTTATGTGTTATCAAACCTTGTGATTTCTTTTTGTGTAAACTTTAACTTATTTATCGAATGGTAAACTTTTCAAAACGTCTCATTATAGAGGTCGTTTTCTGTATCCATACTTTGTGCTATGACGTTATACCCCAATGACACTATCGTTCACCGCGATATTTTGGGGTGTGATGATTAGTATCGAGACTTGGTTATAGAGAACTAGGTTGCATTTTAGTTCCTAGACTATAACCGCTTTCACGTCGATCCTTTCGTTTCCTATTGCCTTACTCACTTTTCGATGCGCATATGTTTTCTTAAGTATTCCTTCTAGAACCACCTCATTGGATAACGTAGTTTCCTTGTACCAATAGGGAGTCCCAAAATCTAGTTGGGTCATCAAAGATATGGAGCTCGATGTGAGCACTTATCTAACTTGATCTCGTGAGTTCTTGTTTGATGAGATGCGAGATCGAGCTAAATAAGTGTTACTATATAGCTGTATAGATTTGATGATTTTGCCCGAGGATGGGAGTTCTCTTGAGGATATTTTGGGAACTGCTGGCGACCAAACCCGTAGTGACTTTAGCACATAAAGGAATTTCCTATACACCAAGTGCGACTCTCCATAGATACCTACCCTAAATCCCTCCTTCACCGTTTAGAATCGGATGATAGACTGGCTACCTATTTAAGTAACACCAATCGCCGAGACATGTATGCTTGGTGGTATGTACATGTGTGAAATGAGGCAATTATAATTATGGTGGCCAACATAATTATAAATGCGTCACAACTCACGTGGACATATGCAACCACATCGTAGATCGTGTGAACACCTTAGGAACCAATTTGTGGCGTGGTATTATATTTGAGGACGTTAAGTATAGACATTGGGAATTCAACGGTTCTTTCCTTGCGAGATTATGGCACCAAAGAGGTAACACGCAGATCTTGGCCGAGGTGGTGCGGCACGAGGGTGGAATGACGGTGGGCGTGGAGGTAGAGAAGCGGTAGTGACATGGGTAACAATGACAACAACATCGGAAACCACGACTTTGCCGCCATCATCGCCAACAACTTCAAATCTTGCTTCCCACTATTGTCACACAAGTTGGAAATCATATGAATAACTCGGAAACCACGGAACAGGAGCGGGAATGGCGACACCAACAATGTAGGTGGCGGTAACAACAACAACACCAACAACAACAACAACAATGAATTGGATGCACATATAAGGAATTTTCGGCATGTAAACCTATGGAGTTTGATGGTATAGGAGGTGCTTTGGCGTATACTCGATGGGTAGAGAAGATGAGTCGATGATCGACATCGCAATTGTGCCACATCGAGGGTGAAGTATCTTGCTTGTTTGCTATCGGGGAAGGCATTGACATGGTGGAACACACACTACAGAGCTAAAGCGGAGAAGCGACTATAGGCATGACATGGGACGAATTTAAGGCGTTATTGAAAGAGGAGTACCGGACAATGAAATGCGTAAACCGGAGGATGAATTTTATCACCACTCCATGATAGGGGTGGTCACGCACCTACATGCATCGATTTCATGAGTTAGCGGACTAGTTCCTCATCTAGTTACCCCGAGTCCAAGAGAATCTCGAGGTACATATATGGTCTTGTCCCCAAATCCGTGGAACTGTGAAAACAATCGAGCCGCTACAATACAAAGTGCGATCATCGAGGCGGGAACCACGATGCATTTAGATGGTTAGAAATGGCACGTTGAAGAGCGATGATAAGAGGAAGGAAGCAAGTGGGTCGAATAAGCGAGATAGACGTGGTAGCGCATAAACAAAAGGGCAAGAGTTTTGTGGCAATGCATCGAACAAAGAGAGTATGCGGTACACATCCCAAATGTGCTAAATGTGCTTATCATCACCAAGTCCAAGCCCCGCCGCTTATGTACAATATGCAATCGATCGAATCATTTTTCAAGCCAGAGTAGAGGCGTGCAAGACCAATAACAACGGTTAACACGGGCAACATGAGGAATAACCAAAGGACTTGCTACGAGTGCAACAGTACCGAATCACTACCGAATAATTGTCCTCGGTTGAATAAGCCACCGATGCAAGCTCCTCTAGCGGTGGCAATTGAAGGAAATAACCCAAACCACATGACTCAATATCGGTCCACCTCGAGGTCGAGCATTCTATATAGGGACCGAGGAAGCCCGCAATGCATAAGCGTATGCGTTTTCCTAGACCATTAAGTGATCCACCGTATTATTCAGATTCATGAGTCTCCTTAGATAAGAAACCTAGACGCGTAAGTTTTGGCATAAGCACTTTGACCATACATTCGATTTCTCGAAACCTTAGGGTAGAACCTTATGTATCATCGATTGAATCGCGAGGACGCGATTCCTCTATCAGGGGAAGAATGTCACAATTCTCAATTTCCGGTCATTTCTCATATTCCATATTCATCATTTCATAACGGTTCGTGCATGGTTTTGCATTTTACATTACACGTTATTTTCTTATTAAATAAACGCTATCGCGTAATTAATTATTTTGAACATTTGACCCGATACTTCCAAAAATTATCCCGATATATTTTTATACTTACATTAAGTTTATAAAAACAATATTTTGAGTTTACCTAGTGTTTTGAATTTATTTTGTATATAAATCGTTAAATTTATATTATTACGACGCTTTTCTTAAAAACTACACGATAATTATTATATCACTCAAATTTCGCAAGAAATGTATTTTTATAACTTTTATGACTACAATATATTTTATCTTGACCGTGAAAATTTATTTTTATCTAACGCTACCTTAAATATTCAAATGTGTATACAACTTACTAATATTTCTTAACAATACTACAACTTACTACTATCCTCAAATAACTTTACATCTACTTACACTTATACATTTACATAATAATAGAAATATAAAATAAAATGAAAAGATATGTATTATTAAATACATGATGCACCAAGATTTTACAAGATTTTCCTTACTTATATACTCTTACACTCCAAAATCCTACACATACAACAATAATTCAAGTGTGAAAGTCAAGATCTTTCTCTTCTTCTTCCTCTCAAAAATCCGCCACCATAGGAGATAAAGGAAGTGATCATCAAAAATTTTCTTGTCAAGCTCATCACAATCTAGTAGCACTCTTTGTTTAGGTTTTGAAATAAAAACCTAGGTGTTTAGGATAAATCCTTGATCAAAAACCTCATCAAGTAACTTGTAAGCATGAAACTTCATCTTTTATCTTTTCATATATATATTTTCATACATTTTCATGAAGTCCTCATGGTCATATTTGATTTGTTGTGATTTTATTCATTATCATCCAAGATTATCACCCATATGTACTATATAAATATTTATAACAATCATGTGCTAGTTAAAAGTTTATAAAAATGAGAAGTTTGAAAAATGATTTATCAAAGTAAGTTTTGATCTTTTACTAGTGAAGGTTTGATGTAGTTTATGTTTAATTATATGTTATAAGTAGTCATATAAACCTCAAAAATGGTCTTTTTATCTATTATGGTTCGACTAGTATTTTATTTTTAGTAGGATTGGCGAAGTGTAGTTCAAGGGATTTTTGTGGTGAAGTTTGTGGTTAAACAAGTAGATAAAAATGGTAAGTTTAAAATAAGCGAAGCTACCGTCAAATTTATAATTTTTCCGAAAAGTTAGTCATTTTATAAGTTTTATTAAAGTTTTAGAAAATAGATTTTTAGTTATGAGCGTGGCCTTTGAACGGACTAAAACGGAGTTATAACGAAAAGATACGTGGTTTTCAAATTACGATTTAAAACTACCATTTTCCGGAAAATGTACATGCAGTCAGATTTTAACTGACCAAACAGTGGCCTTAAACTTTCTGAAATCTCCAAAGTTTAAAATATATTAGTACACTTAATTACCTTCGCGTGGATATAAAAACTTGAAAACGGACTTAAACGAGTGAGTTATGGTTAACCGAACTTTGAGTCAAAAACGTCTCGAAAACACTATTCACAGCGTTAGTAAGCTGTCGAGGATTTTAATCAAGGTTTTGAGGGCCTAAGCGGACGTTTCGGGGAAACGGACCTTAAAACGAGTTAGTTTTCCTATGTATATATTACGCCAAGTCCGACGAAATCGATTTTCAATTACTAAAACCGTTACATAGTTTTAACTACATTTTCACCATTAACTCAAAAGTAATTATTTTGACGTGGAACCGTCACACATTCAAGTAACAATATTTTTATATAACTAGTTTTCAAGTAGCATATTGGGTGATACGTTTTCAAAATCATGCATCCACGACAACATATCATAACTCAAGTCATAACATTCATTTTAGGTCGCGGATAGTTTCCGAGCCTCACTTTCGTGCACTTCATTTTGTTAGCATATCAATCACACCAGGTGAGTTCATACCCCACTTTTACTCGTTTGAATTCTTATAAACTATTTGGGGCGAGATACATGCTTATTTATCAAAACATTTAAACACTTTTGCCAAGCCACATTACTTATACTTTAGACTTTGTGTGTGTAGTGACTAGACTTAAACAAACATCCCAATATTTATATGTTGGAAGGCCATTAATTTGGATATAGCCCAACGTGCGTCGTTGGAGGAACATCCCAATATTTATATGTTGGAAGGCCATTAATTTGGATACATTAGCGTGAGTCGTTGGAGGAACATCAACACGAGTTGTTGGAAGACCCTGTGGTGACATTTATACTTTTAACTACCATATTGCGATATTCATGATTGTCATTCTATTTTAGGCAATGGGTTGTGAACACACGAGTTGCAAGTTTTGTATGGGCGGAACTTGGGCCGAGTGGATTACAATGCCTTTCTTTGTGTGAACATTCTCAAAGTATTTTCGATCATTTAACAACAAACTTATGAACTCACCAACCTTTGTGTTGACACTTTTAGTATGTTTATCTCGGGTCTTAAGGTGATAGCATTTCATGGAGCTTTTGGGTCACATGGCATACATTGAGTCTTGTGCTTTTAACAATTACCATTCGACATGTTTTGTAAACTCTTTATGTGTTATCAAACCTTGTGATTTCTTTTGTGTAAACTTTAACTTATTTATCGAATGGTAAATTTTCAAAACGCCTCATTATAGAGGTCGTTTTACGTATCCATACTTTGTGCTATGACGTTATACCCAATGACACTATCGTTCACTGCGATATTTTGGGGTGTGATGAAAGATAGACAACACCCTGTTTATTTATAGGACAAAACAAGATGTGATACTAGTCCAAGTATATGTTGATGACATCATCTTTGGCTCAACAAATTATACTCTTTGCAAACAGTTTGAAAAACTGATGACAAATAAATTTGAAATGAGCATGATGGGTGAACTCACATACTTTCTTGGACTACAAATCAGGCAAACTAACAAAGGATCACCATCAGTCAAGAGAAATACACCAGAAATATCATAAAGAAATATGAGATCTTTGATTGTGCCTCAATAAAAACTCCAATGGTCCCACCAAATAATCTCGGACCAGATCTCACTGGCCAAACTCAGTTTAGAGGAATAGTAGGGTCACTGATGTATCTCACTGCTTCTAGACCAGACATACAATTTGTTGTATGCCTGATTGCAAGATATCAGTCTGACTCTAAGGAATCTCATCTCACAACTGCCAAAAGAATCCTCAGATGCCTGAAGGGTACCCCAAGTCTTGGACTTTACTACCCTAAATGTTCAGGATTTGACCTTAAAGGTTAATCTGATTCTGACTGTGCTGGTTGCAACATGGATAGAAAAGTATCTCAGGGTCCTGTCAATTCCTTGGAGGAAAATTGTTTGTTGGAGTAATAAGAAGCAACAATCAGTGGCTATATCCTCAGCTGAAGCTGAATACATGGCAGCTGCAGGGTGCTGTGCAAATGTACTATGGATGAAAAGTCAACTCAGTGACTATGACATCCATTACAAGATGGTACCCATCTTCTGTGATAACACCAGTGCTATTGCTATCTCCCACAATCCTGTCCTCCACCAAAGAAACAAACAAATTGATATCAGATATCATTTTATCAGGGATCATATCATAAAAGGAGACATAGAACTCCATTTATCCCTACTGAATATCAGCTAGCTGATATCTTCACCAAACCCTTGGATGAACCTACCTTTAGGAGACTGAAAGCAGAATTAGGAATGCTTGACATTGAAAGTCAGTTACCTAATAATCAATCCCAATCTCAGTAGTTCTCTTTGGTAAGGTTCCCGGTCCCGAATAAAATCCCATAAACACATCTTCTCACCGAATGAGCAAGACTCATTCAGGGTCCCTGACAGTTGATAAAGAACATTAAATGAGTAACTAAATGCTCTAAGTAATTCAGTTACTTAATGTCCTAGGTTGGTAAACAAGCCAATTTAATATAGGAATATATGTCTCTTAACCCTTCTATCATCCATGTCATGGGTCCCTTTACCTCTCACCTTATCCCACTTGGCATTTAATGCCTACACTAACAAAAATATCCTAAGGATATTTTTATCTCTGCAAATGCACTTTTACTATGCTTTGTAACTGTTCCCTTGAAAAGCGGGAAAAAACTACGAGTAATGGAGTGGATGCATTTAATGAGGAAAATGAAACGTTTTCAAATACAACTTTAAAAATTCTCACATGTGCAAAAACAACCCTCTCACCACTCTATAAATACCCCTCTCAAAAACAAAAAACACACACACAATTGTTTTCTGCAATCAAACTCAGTCAAAATTCTTTCAAAATATAAACAACTGTTTCTAAATTGGTTTAAGCAAAAATCTCTCTCATCTTTGCAAACAACATTTAAAGGTTTCATACTTTCAAAAAAATTACTCTCTTTGATCGTTCTTGTCAAAACCAAACCCTAAATTTTTTCTCGAATGCAAATGGAAAGAACTCAAAGCGTTATGTTCGCACCACACAAGGGTGGGTGGTCTAGAAAGTATTGAATTCAAAACCCTACAATTTTATAGGAAATTTTGAATACCCCAATGATGTCCCAAATTATAAGAGAATCACGAAGTTTTGTTTAACTACCCACCGAAAAAGGCCTTTATAAATTCACCTTCTATACTGCACCATAACTTCCTCGGGGAGTTTTGGGCTAGAGTTATGCCTTTGACCGACACCTCCATCGATGAGAATGAGCCAAGACCCCTTAGGGAGTTTCTCATCAGGGTTTCGGTCTTAAATGGGGAACCAATTACTTTGGACTACAAAACTTTTTGCTCTTCAACAGGGCTTGACTATAATAATGGAGAATATGTTGCTCACCCTGACCCAACCATTGTTAAGGCTGAGTTAGCAAAAATTGCTTTAGACCCCAAGTTACTGGACAAGGCCCCTGTCACAAAAAATTCATTTCCCGTTGCTTGGAAGATCCTGTTCACTTTTGTGATTTAGGTTCTCAGCGGGAACCACTCATCCACTGAACAGATTAACTCTATTCAGTTGATGATGGCTTACTGCCTGATGACAGGGATAACTGTCAACATTGGAGAGATCATTTACAGTGATCTCGTAACCAAGCTCCATAGCAAAACTAGGGTGAAATACGTTTCATACCCTAGGTTTGTCTCTTATGCTTTGCAAGAGTTACTGGGTTGTAATTATACTCAGGATTACCAATTTAGCGCTTTACCTGCCACCATGAGTCCATCAAGTTTTGCAAAGAACCCATCCTTAGTTACTAATATAGAATTGACGGCCCATATGGTTCTTTGTAAACAACGAGAGGAATCAATGTCTCCAAACCCGGCTCACGAAAGAGAAAGGGAAGTCTCGGACTAGGACTAAGACCAAACCCAAGTCTCGGGGCCTGAGGCTTCTAGAACACTGACCAAAGAGGCAAAACCCTAGATCGATAAGCCACCCATGGAGACCAAACAACATCACCCCGGTGACAACGAGGACACCGATACATCACGGTCAGTGCCTTGGTCCCAACTACTACTCCCAAAATCCAAAGGAAACATACAACCCACCAGGTAGGGAGAGCCTTCCACATCGCTTGATGAGGACATTCGCAAAAAAACGCTTTTGTCCGTCGACACAACCATTGATCCCAAAGACTCAAGGGGAAATAAACAACCCACACTATCCCTAAGGATGGTACTGAAAATCTCCCACCAGTGCTCGGAGGGGCACAGAGGGACAAAGACTTAGAGGGATCCAAGCCCCCTGCTGATACGAAACTCATCACCAATCCTGACCCTATAGAAGGCACTGGGAAACACCCATCCATGTCTGAAGGGTCCTTGGGGGACAAAGACTCAGAGGGACAAAAACCACCCGCTGATACGGAACCCATAACCCCCTCTGGCTTTCTAAGTGATGACGATGTTCATGAGTTACTAATGTCTGAAGAAGAGCTTAATAATGACAGTGAGGAGGAAGAATTTACTGCTAGTGAAGAAGTAGACGCTGATGTTCAACCCATTGAACAAGAACATCAGCCTGATCCAAAAGAGACTGAAGAGTCACCCTTTCAGCCTGACGATGACTCTTCTGCCTCTTCAGACTCTGCAGCATCTTCCTACCCTGAAGATTTAAAGAAGTATGATAATGTTCTTCCCCTCACTGAAAGACACTTGGTGAAGTTTATGAGGAAAGCTATTCAAAAGCTGTATGCTGGTGTTATTGATGGTCTATGGGATAAACATGTGGAGGCTGCTGCAAGTTACGCAGATCTCTAAGCTGAAGTGGTTGCAAACTTTGAAGATAATGGTGAACATAGGGAAATCATTTATCAATCTCTTGACACCCTGGATGAGCATCTGAAGAAGCTCCTCAAAGCTTTTTCAGGATGCTCACACCAAGCTTGATGAAATCAAAGAAGCGGTTAAGGAAGACCCTGCACTAAACACTAAGGTGCTTGAGGCTACAGAGACGTATATGAAGAAATCTTCAAGCCTCACTAAACTGATCACCTTGCTCAACAATTCTAATGTTCAGGGTCTCAACTCTTCAGTGGAAGCAATTCAGCATTCATTGTGTTCCTTGGATAAGCAGGTTGCGGATTTGGCTAAGTCTTCATCTTCTATTGCCTGGAATCAAGGGCCTAGAATGACAGCACTGGAAATCTGTCTGGTCACTCTTGGGGAGAAAGTCACTGGTATTCAACAAGATACCTCAGATATCAAGTCCATGGTTTCTGAAAATTATCAGGCTTTCAAGGGTCAAGCAGCTCCCTCACCCTCAGTGCCTCAATCAACTCTTGCTATTACTGACGGTCAAGCAACAGTTGAGGGGGAGAGAATAACTGAAGAAACTCCTTCTCACACTGAGGGGGAGCCAACTCCAGTAGTGCCAATTTCCCAAATCCCACCAACAACATCAACACCACCAACTCCACCAGTAACAACAACAACAACAACCCCACCAATAACAACAACAACAACATCTTCATCAATCCCTCCTCAGGACAAAGGCAAAGGCATTATGATAACGCCTGAGCTTATCAAGATCCATGTTAGATCGTTGTAGCTCAAGGTTGTTTAGACCTCATATTATCTAGGATACACAATAGCAGCGGAATATTTAATAAGAATTAACAACAAGGTTTTTCAACATCACCTCCAATTTATTAAAACGTGTTATCTAAACTATAACAAGGATCAATGAATTGATCTTGGGGGTTAACTAAACTAACTCTAGTCTAGGCGTTTACATGAACACACGCCCTAGACACACACACCCCCCTTTACTAGACGTCTACATTATGGAAGACTAAACCTGTACCTCATGTCCTCTTTATATACTAGAGGATTAGGGTTTACAAGATACTACGAAGGACTAAATAATAAATCTTCTTTACAAGAAAGTCCTTCCATCTTTTGTAGATTTCATCTTTGTCACTTTAGGTCCTTGTTTCATTCTTCTTGTTTTGTTTCATCAAATCAATAATCCCAACAATCTTCCCTATTTGATGATGACAAAATAAACACGTTCTTATCGAACTTCCCTAGACGAAGTAGAGTAATTGAGATAATTAAATCTCTCCATGAATGAAACAATCTTGTCTTCCTTTGTCTTTCCCTTAATCCATGCCATGCCACTCCAACATCTCTTCCCCTTGTTTCTTATCACTTGTAATAAAACTGACTTCAAACGTATACTTAACGTATAGGAAGATCACAATCCCTTGACAATAATTACTAAGCACAATAATGTAACTCCTTCAAGTGATTGTAAATTTGTAGTCACCTGAACGAACGAACAAGTTACCTCCTGCAAAAAGGTATGATAAAACACAACCTTCAAAAATTCCACTTCATCGTCAAATAAGCAACAAATAATCCTCTTCGCCAGTAAGAATAAATAAATGCAAGCCATTGAACCATTAAGATCAAAAATCCAAACTCCTTGTGTGTGTGAACCAATATACTTCTGTGTGTGTAAACCATCCAAACTCCAAACTCATCCAAAAACCAAAAACAATTCGTTGTCCAATATCGAATGGCAGTACAAACAAATCTTTCTCGGACAAACTGAGCAGTACAAACTCAAACATAACAGTACAATCTTTCTGTGAATAGCTTTTATTAAAACCCTTTGTTCTTGTACCATATCCTTTAAACCATACTCACTTCATATAATATGTTTGCAAAAACACATTCAATAAAACTCCAAAGTCAGTAGATCATAGAAAAATAATCAACTCACTGTGATGCACCACCGACCTAACTGACCAAAGTGATATATAGTACGAGATTTCTCCAATAAATGCTAATATCCACTGCCTTGAGAATGATTTGAATACTTATAATATCATCAACTCATTTACAACTTTGTAAATATTCACCATGACATTGAAAGTAGTAAACAAGCAAATCATACAACTTCTCGTGGTCAACAATATCATGCAAATTCTTGACAAAGTTATTTATACCATCAACCAAGTAAACATGTATACTGACCTTTGTAGTCACCACTGACCCATGTGAAAGAAGCACCAATGCATGAAAAGATCCAAGCTTGCGTTTACCTTGAATAAACCAATCAATACACCTATTTACCTTCACAACAGTTTTTGAATTCCACCTTATGTACTCCTCGTTATAATATTGGAATAATCATATAGCAACAATAAATACCCACGTAAAGAAGTGTGAACAAGTTTGAACGATCAGACAAGCCATCATCCAATGATCACAAACCCTTCAGTGTCACCACTCATAAATAAACCTTGAAACCAACTGGTAGGACTTGGCAGTACAAACTCGAAAACGAGCGGTACAAACTGTTTGAAGATCGAGCAGTAGAAATGAGTAACTAAGAGCAGTACAAATAAATTTCACGAGCAGTACAAGCAGTACAATCTGCTTTCTATTGTACACGTAGCATTAGAAACTCAAAGACAATACGTTCACTGCAGAAACTACTCCAATCACAAGTTATCACAGATTATACGCCAAGAACTTCAATCCAAGACTTCGTTAATGAAGATCACTATACCTTGTAGCAGCAGTAAGCGACCAGTAGCCTTATTAATCTTGATACGAACATTAGTAACATGAACCTGCTCCTGCTTCTTTGTTTTCTCTCGCATAACCATCAATCCAATGAATAACACTACAAACTTGATGAATTATCTAAAGCATCTCCATCACCAGACCATCATGTACACATCCTCCTTGGCAATAACATCAACACAGATCAAATAATTCATGAAGAAACTTTAAACATGTTCGAATAGGGTTTTAGAACAGAAACCCTAGAAGATACGTTTATAAAGTTATCCAAAGGCAACTTTATTCCATGAATTATAGGCACCAAAAACTTATAATCGACTTCCATAATGATGTAAACCATAAGAATAAGTAAATCGAAAACGATACCTTTAAACCCTAAAAATTTGAACTTTTAACCTTTGTCTGCAGCAATATTTGACACCTTATAACTTACACATGAAAGCTCCGATCGACGATCCATCCGGTTAAAAGTTAGATGGGTATATAGAGAAGCTCCAGTAAACATTTTAGCTTGATCCAACGGTTCACAAAAAAGTTATCGCCTCTTGAAAACTGTCCTACAGAAAATTTTTGATATTCGAATTTTTCTTCCTTCTTCACAAAGAAAACCTTGTACGATCCTAGATATCACGAGCAACCTTGTTCTGATACTACCTGTTAGATCGTTGTAGCTCGAGGTTGTTTAGACCTCATATTATCTAGGATACACAATAACGAAAGCGGAATATTCAATAAGAATTAACGTAATTGACAACAAGGTTTTTCAACATCACCTCCAATTTATTAAAACGTGTTATCTAAACTATAACAAGGATCAATGAATTGATCTTTGGGGTTAAGTAAACTAACTCTAGTCTAGGCGTTTACATGAACACACGCCCTAGACACACACACCCCTTTACTAGACTTCTACATTATGGAAGACTTAATTATGAAACCTATACCCCATGTCCTCTTTATATACTAGAGGAGTAGGGTTTACAAGATACTACAAAGGACTAAATAATAAATCTTCTTTTACAAGCAAGTCCTTCCATCTTTTTGTATATTTCATCTTTGTCACTTTAGGTCCTTATTATTTCATTCTTCTTGTTTTGTTTCATCAAATCAATAATCCCAACAATCCCCTTTGAGATAAATGGCAAAAAGTACTTACTGACTCCAGACCAGTTGAGCGCCTATCTAGATAAGGAAGAAAGAGTTAAGAAACATGCTAAGGAAGAAAGAAAAAGCAAAGCTACTCTGGTCAAGGTAGTTCATGAAGAGGCTGAGAAATTAGGGATCGATCCTAAGAAAGTGGAAATTGGACAAGCCGGCCTAAAATTCAAAGCTGCTCAGGATGCTGGAATGCTTGCTCTAAGGAAGAGGAGAGATGAAAAGGCTTGGAAAGCTGCTGAGCTAAGGAAAGAAAGGGTGGATCACTACAACTAGACAATGTCTAGCAGAAGAGCCCCTAAGCCTATCGCTGATGTTAAGATAATTCCCAACTCCAAGCCAGTTGTAATGAATGTCTACAGGGGAGTGGACAAGAGGGACTTTAAGGTTCATGATCCTCTAAAGTTCACTGACTTTGGGATCATTGAATTGGATGAGCTTGGTCCTATCATAGAGAAGAAGAGAAATTTGGTTGTCAAAGACCTGATGAAATCCTTGAGCAGAAGGTATGAAAGACTAAGGAAAGCGCCCACTTAGCTTGGAATACAATCTGCTCTCCCTGAAGCTCAAGGCACTCAACCCCAATCATCCCATGGAAAAAGAAAGAGGATAGAATCTGAGTCTAAAACCAAAGTCCCTGGATTCGATTGCAACAGAGAGCTTCTTGAAAGAGTAAGGTTTGTGAACAACTTAGTCATCGAGGAGCCTGAAAGAGGACTCTTCTTCATAGATGTCTATGGAAACCCTGCATTCTAGAGATGGAGTGACATTGACCTGGCTGGTGTTGCTACAATGGTAAGTTACTTGATGGTGGCATCTCAAATCAAGTCCCCTGAAAACAATAGGTTCTGCACTGACCTGAATGCAAAGATAAAAGACCATCCTGACAAAGAAACTCTCCTTGCTAAGAAGCCAAAGCTAGAAGAACTGGGTTTCCATATGGACTAACATCACTACAACAACATCTATCACTTTATCTTTTGTACTAGTTCTTAGGAACTTGTAATGACTATGAATAAACGATGTATTTTTGTTAGATCAATGTTCCTTATTAAGTCAAAGTCTTTGAAGAAAGTCAAAAGAAAGTCAAAGTCTTGCTAAAGAAGAAAGTCAAAGTCTTGCTCAACATCAAAGTCTTGCAAAGCTAAAGGAGCTATGCAAATCGTTTATGGAAAGCTTTGTTATTCTAGAATGTTCTTAGTTTAGTATTACTTGTCGTACAAGGATTAGAGTTGTAAACCGACTAGGGTTATCCTTATGCCTATAAAAGGACCCTAGATTGGCATTAGATATATGTTCTTAGAATACGACTTTAGAGAGAATATTAGAGTTGTTAGGGTTGTTAGTGAATCTGTGTATCAAGCAGGTTCAAAGTATTAATAAAATCGTTGAAGTTAAAGTTATTCTTCTTAGCTTTATTGAAGTAGTTTCGCATACTTAGTAAAGTTATATCGGTGTTTCATTGTTAGTGACTTAGGATTTATCCGAGGTTGCTAAGCCCTTACAAGCTACATAGTTAGTTTGGTCGAGTATATCGATCCAACAAGTGGTATCGAGCTTGTGTGGAAACTCGATTAAGAAGAAACCCTTAAAACCGATTTAACAACAAACCCTAAAGATGTCGATTGAAGTTGCACCACCCCATCCATCACCTCACTCGAATTCCTATCATCAAGAAGGAGAATATGATCTACGGAGCATGAAGATGAGGCGATACATTGCTATTACGGACCATGCACCATGGAATGTAATTGTCAATGGTAATGAAGTTATTGAAGATCCTGTAGAAATTCTGGACAACCTAAACCACCTAAGGTTGTCTTGCCGCCGACTACAATGAAAATCAAGAAAAGGCTCTCAACATACTATTGTGCGCTATTCACGATGGTCACCTACTCAAGTTCCATGATGCTAAGGATGCAAAACAACTATGGGCTGCTCTCAAGACAAGATTTGGAGGTAATGATGCTTCCAAAAGATGCATAGAAATCATTGAAACAGCAGTTTGAAACATTCACTTGTTGGTGAAAGAGAAAGTCTTGATGCTGCCTATGATAGATTCCAAAATCTTCTCGAGTATGCTAGAGTTATACAAAGCGAGTATCTGTTGAAGATGCAAACCTAAAGTTCTTAAGAAGTTTGCCATCCGTATGGCATGTGATTGCTACTATGATCGAGAGGACAACTGGTTTGGACACTATGGACTTTGATGATCTTTACAACCACTTAAAGGTGTATGAGCATGAGATGAATGGCCAAACAAGTTCAAAATCTCACAGTATTGCTTTTGTGTCTTACGAAAGAGGCGATACTTCCACTAAAAGTCTTGCTTATCCTACTCAAAGTCTTGTTGCTCAAAGTCTTGTTGCTTATCCTACTCCTACATCATCACCTACAAACACCATCCACTCGATGAAGTTGTATGCTCATTCTTTGCTCAACAAGCCACTTTACATTACTTATGAAGAAGATTTGTCACAAATTGAAGAGGATGCTCTTGAAGAAATTGATATAAGGTGGCAAGTTGCTATGATCACAAAGAGGATCAAGAAGTTCATGAAGAAAACAGGAAGAGGCATTGACTTCAAACCCAAACAAGGTATAACGTTTGACAAGTCCAAGATTGAATGCTTTAATTGTCAAAGAACTGGACACTTTGCAAGAGAATGCAAGTTTGCTAAATATCGAGCAAATGAATGATTGAGAAACCCAAGCTTGAACTAAAGGAAATTCCTATTCTTGAACCAAAAAGCTTTGGTTGCTCAAGAAAACCTATCGAGAGGTTGGTAGAGTCTTGAATTTGATGATGAACCAATAACCTACTCTATGGTCGCGATGGAAGAGTTTGATTGGAGCACAACTTTTGATGAGGAACCGAGATTTGCTTGCTATGGAATCTAGAGATGGTCTTGGAAGCTTTGATTGGAGCATGGAAAGTGAAGAAGAACACATTACGCTCGCTATGGTAGCTACTTCACCAAGTTCACCCCTATCTACGAGGTATGCTCTAAGTGTCATGATTTTTATCAAAAGTGCTTAAAGATTATGTAACTGAAAGAGATAATTGTAGAAGGGCTAGGTGCGAGGTAGTGGTTATCAAATTACTTTAGAGTCAATGGAAGCCAAAATAATAACTCATGAAAATAATGAAATGGCTTGGGCAGAAAAGTATGAACAACAGGATTATCAATTAAAATTGAGTGAATGGAAGTTAGGATGTAAGGTTTCTGAACTTGAAAAGATGACTAAGGAAAGGGATGAATTGTTAGAAAAATTTGCTGCTTGGGGAAAATCTGGCCTTTCACATGTTAGTTTTGTTGAAAAACAGAAAAGAGCACACATTAAAAGCGCCTAGGTTTTGGTATGGATTTTAGTAGCATAGAGAGAACCCACTAGTGATCAGGAACAACTTGATTATGAGGATATAACAACTAGTGATGATGAACTCATTAACTATGTAGAGAACACATCTAGTAATGAGGAATCTATTAGTCAAACACCTCCTGAATTTAAGAAAGACAAGGGTTATCATGCAGTCCCTCATCCCACTGGTAGTTTTCAACCACTTAGGACAGATGTTTCTCGTTTTGGAGTAGACAATTTAGAGTTTAGGAAAAAGCTTACTGGTCAATCTAATTCAGGTCCATCTAGTTCTGAAACCCCAAAAGAAACAGTTGAGAAACCTAAGGATGATAATGTTAAGAGTCAAGCAGTACCTTCAACTCAAAGTACTGCTAAACATTCAGCAGTACCTTCAAGAAAACCTTTTCAAAATACTGCTAAACCTTTTTGGGATAATTTTGGTCAAAATAATTTTCATAATTCACCAAAAAGTCAGGTTAGGTTTGGTCATAGAACTAAAGGAAGAAATTTTGGGAGTATGGGTCAAAAATTGTGTTTTGTTTGTTATAGTCCTGATCATTTGATTAAGGACTGTGACTTTCACTCAGAGTATCTAAGCAAATTCCCAAAGACCAGATCTGCCAACCAAAAACCAAGGGAGAATAAACCAGTTTGGAATCATTCACATAGGGTTAACCACAACAACTTCTCAAAAGACTATAGGTACCCTCACCAGAGAAGACCTTTTTCAAAATCACGAGTACCCTCAAACACTTTTCAAGGTCTTGATAAGCCAAAGTTTCTCAAGCGGTACCTTCTCAAAGTCTTGCTAGATTTTCACCCAATCAAGGTCTTGCTAGCACTTTTGGAATGGAAGCCCTAGGAGATCTAACTACTATCAATCTAGAAGGCGTTACACCTCAAAAGAGTATCTAGATCAAAGAAATCTACACAAAAGTTAAAACCAATTGGGTTAAGAAAGAAATCTTGATGGGAACAAACAGTACTTTCGACAAGTAAAAGTGAAACAGAGATTTTGTTGAAAATAATAAAGAGAATTTTGATGAAAAGAGATTTTGAAAAACCAACACAAGTTTTGGAACAACCAAAGATAATTGATCATGTGCTTAAAGATAGTGGAAATTACATACTTAAAGAATTTAAGTATGTAACTCCACAAGGGAACACAAGTCGATAATGGCTTGGGTTCCTAAAATTAACTAACTCTTTTATCTTTGTGCGGGGCAACCCGGAAGAGGAGCTTAAAGATCATTTAATTGTGGATAGTGGTTGCTCGGAAGCATGACAGAGACAAAGAGATTACATCGATTTTAGATCTTATTTTGGAGGAAGAGTTGCATTTGGGAATGATCCTAGTGGAGGAAGAATTCTTGCAAAGGAACCATCAAGGCGGGAAGCATAGATTTTGAGAATGTTCGTTATGTGAAGGAGCTCAAGTTCAACCTTTTGTCGGTCTCTCGGATCTGTGACAAGAAGCACCACGTGTTATTCAACGACACATAATGTCTTATTCTTTCCCACGAGTTCAAGCTTGTTGATGATAACTTGGTATCTTGAGAGTACCAAGAACCAATGATGTGTCTGATCTGGATATGAAGAGTCTTAACTCTTACGAAAGAGCAACATGTTTAGTAGCAAAGGCAACACTTGAAGAAGCACATCGTGGCATAGAAGATTAGGCCATGTGAATTTCAAGAATATCAACAAGTTGGTTAAAGGAAATTTAGTTAGAGGTTTACCTTCCAAAACATACAAGAATGATCACTCATGTTTGGCGTGCAAGAAGGGTAAACAACACAAAGCTTCATGCAAGAAGATTGAGGAAAGAACTATTAGAGATCCTTTAGAGTTGCTACACATGGATCTGTTTGGACTGTTTACATTGCAAGTCTAAACAAGAAGAAATCTTGCTTAGTTGTAACGAGATGATTGCGATAAGATTTAGTTGGGTCTTTTCTTGGGATTTAAAGATGAAACCTTTGATGCTATTCATGATCTTATAATAGCCCTTGAAAACCAATTGAGACTCAAAGTAAGAGGTATTAGATGTGACAATGGGATGAATTCAAGAACAAGTTTATGGATGAATTTTGTGCCAAGAAAGGAATCAAGAGGAGTTTAGTATTGCTAGAACTCCACAGTGAGAATGGTGTTGCGAGAGAGAAGAACAGAACTTTGATAGAAGCGGCGAACAATGCTTGCATTCACAATTACCTATTCAATTTTGAAATTTGAAGTAAGTAAATCTTGCTTGCTATGTGTTGAATAGAGTATCGATCACTAAACCTCGGATGAAGACACCTTATGAGTTGCTTATGGAAACAAACCTAACATACGTTTTATGAAACCTTTTGGATGTCCTCGACTATTCTCAATACTATTGATGCTTTGGGAAAATTTGATGGCAAGTCGGATGAAGGATACTTATTGGGATATTGTACCAATAGTAAAGGATTTAGAGTGTACAACAAGGTCACCAAAAGGTTCAAGATTGTCTTCATGTTGAATTTTAGAAGATCAAGAAAATCAAAAGGGTAAAGGTCACGATTGGATGTTTGATCTTGATGTTTTGACTCCTTCTATGAATTATGTTCTGTTAGAGAAGAAAATCAAGTTGATCACAAAGAAGAAGATTTACGATACATTGTTCATGGAGTCAATATTAGACTGATGTTGTTCACGATGAAGAACCTATAAGCGTTGAAAAGGAGAAAATCTTGATGAACCAAAATCCACTTTGTCTGTGAGGATCAAGCTATTCAAGATGAACTTAATAGGATGCTTTTCAAGAAACAATAGCACAATCTTATGAGGATGAACAAAGAAGAGCTTATGAAGAAACAAAGAAAAGGGTAAGTCTGAGAATACCCTCACGATGCTTTGGATCACGAAGTACTTTGGATCAAAGTATCTTCTGCACCTATTGATGATGCCGATGATTTGTATGATCCTAACATGCATGGTTTAGAAGACACTGATGATGAATTAGATGATGAAGGTATTTTCTCAAATTCCAATGAAGGAGCTGATTTCACAAATTTGGATGATGATCTTGAAGTTCCACAGACTCCTACATTAAGAATTCATAAAGATCATCCCACTGGTCAAATCATTGGACCTTCTACATCAGGGGTGCTCACAAGAACCAAGGCTAAAGGCTTCTCTAAGCCACATAATGCTTTACTTAGCTTTGTGTATAAACAAAACAGGATGAATCATAAGGATCAACAAACGTGTTTATTCACTTGTTTTATCTCTCAAGAAGAACCCAAGAATGTAGCTCAAGCATTAACTAAAGAGAGTTGGGTTGAAGCCATGCAAGAAGAACTTCTTCAATTCAAACTTCAAGAAGTTTGGGTACTATGTGATCTACCAGATGGAAAGAAAGTCATTGGTACAAGATGGGTTTTCAGAGTTAAGAGAGATGAAAGAGGGAATGTCATCAAGAACAAAGCACGATTAGTTGCACAAGGATATAGACAAGAAGAAGGAGTGGACTATGATGAAGTATTTACTCCTGTAGCAAGGATTGAAGCCATTAGAATATTCCTTGCTTTTGCATCATATATGGGCTTTCTTGTTTATCTAATGGATGTCAAAAGTGCCTTTCTTTATGGCAAGATTACAGAGGAGGTCTATGTCAAACAACCTCTTGGTTTTGAGGATCCTTCCCATCCAAACAAAGTCTACAAAGTTGTTAAGGCTCTGTATGGCCTTCATCAAGCACCTAGAGCTTGGTATGAAAGACTCTCCACTTTCTTATTGCAACATGGTTAAAGGAGAGGAGCAATTGATAAGACTTTGTTTATCAAGAGAGACAAGAAGGATATCATGCTTGTTCAAGTCTATGTAGATGATATCATCTTTGGAGCTACAAAACAGTCTATGGTGAAAGAATTTGAGAAGCTCATGCAACAAGAGTTTCAAATGAGTTCCATGGGTGAATTAACTTTCTTTTTGGGGCTTCAAGTTAAACAATCAGAGGCTGGAATTTTCATTAGTCAAGACAAGTATGTCACTGACATTCTTAAGAAGTTTAACTTTGATGCTATGAAGCGGTCACCACACCCATAAAATCTATCAACTCATTGGGCAAGGATGAAGATGGTCAACTGTAGAAGTCAAGCTTTACGGATCAATGATTGGTCATCTTATGTACTAGCGCATCTAGACACGATATCATGTTTCTTTGTCTGTTTATGTGCAAGATATCAAGTCTCACCTAAGGTCTCTCATATGAATGCGATCAAGAGGATTTTAGTTATTTGAAACAACAACCTAAGTTAGGGTTGTGGTATCCAAAGGATTCACCTTTTCACTTGGAAGCTTTTTCAAGATAGTGATTATGCGGTGATAATTATGATAGAAGATCAACCACTGGAGGATGCCAATATCTTGGAAGAAGATTAGTTTCATGGCAATGTAAGAAACAAACCATTGCAGCAACATCATCCACTGAAGCAGAATATGTTGCTGCTGCAAGTTGTTGTGGACAAGTACTGTGGATGCAGAATCAACTCTTGGATTATGGGTTCAACTTCAAGAATACTCCTATCAACATTGATAATGAGAGTACAATTTGCATTGTGAAGAATCCAGTTTATCACTCCAAGACCAAGCACATTCAGATTAGGCATCACTTTATTCGAGATTGTTATGAGCATAGGCTCATTAATGTTGTCAAGGTCCACACAGATGACAATGTAGCTGATCTACTCACAAAGGGATTTGATGTTTCAAGATTCAATCACTTGGTGGTGAGTATTGGTATGATTAACTATTAAGCTACACTTAAGGGGAGGACTTATTAGTTAGTTAGATAGTCCTATGCATTGTTTAAGGGGAGGATAAACAATGTCTTTTTGATGTTTTTGCCATTGTGAAGAAGAGGATGGAAAAGTATTGCTTATTGTTTATCCGAAAATCTTCTTTGAAAGTCTTGCTTTGGAAAATCTTGCTTACGTGGAAAGCAACGCTAGTCTTGTCAACGTACTGTTCCAACGGTCAAAAGATGGGGTAAAATTCAAACAAACGGTAACTGTATTAATTGGGGCTGTGATTTTTTAAATCTTACCTATAAATAACTACCCTCCGATTTTCCCTCTCATCTTTATACTTATCAATCTTTTCCTTATTTCTCTCTTATTCACATTCACTATTCATCGAACCAATTTCTCTTATAACCACATTCAATGGCGAATCGAAACACAGTTAGTAAGCATAACATGGTGGCCAACTTAGATAAAACACCGGCCAATGTTCAGTTTCATGACATAATTGATTTCCTCGCTGGATCATCAATCAATTATGCCCTTTTGGTTGAACCTGATGTAATTGAGCCCTGGATTCAACAATTTTGGGCAACTGCTACATCTCATATGGAAGATGATGATTCCTACATTCAGGCTAAAGTTGCTGAGAAGATTGTTAAAGTTAGTGAAGCCTTTATTAGAGAAGATTTGTTGTTTGATGATAAGGAAGGGGTTGTTCGTTTTGATAAACAAGTGCTTTGGGACACATTAAGGGATATTGGGTATGAAGGATCTCTCACTGAAACAACCTTTAAGAAACCCTTATTCAGCCCACAATGGAAGTATCTAGTCCATGTTTTGCTTCATTGTTTAAGTTCCAAGAGTACTTCATGGGAGCAATTTGGATCAAATATTGCATATGCCTTAGTGGGATTAGCTACCAACCACCTGTTCAACTTTTCTAGACTGATTCTTGATGGTATGCTCTCCCATATCTCCAATGGTTCACCATGGTTAATGTACCCAAGATTTGTTCAAGTTTTCTTGAACAAACAACTTCAGGATGTACCAAAACCTTCGAGCTTGTTACCTGTTGTGGTACAACCACCAAAGATATTCACTTTCATGGCTAAGAAGAGTGATAAATTCTCTGGAAGGAATACTCCTTTGACTACTTCTATGATGGAGATAGTGCAAGCAGTTAGAGATGAAGCTGCTGCAAGTGAAGAACATGTGAGTTCAGGCTCAAGGGAAGGTACTGCTTCACCTTCTCAACATCTTGCTTCTCCACAAGGTCTCTTTGCACAAGAAGGTCTTGCAACACAAGGTCTTGCATCTCCACACGATATTGCTCATGGTGATTCAGAACCTGAGGTAAACCCACCATCCTCTCCCAATGATTATACTTCCACAGATAGGACTCAAACATCTGGAGGAGATGAGCGAGATATGGCTTCTGAAGGTCAAGTTCTGGATAACTATGCTTTGACAAGGGAGCTCTTGAGGTTAAAGAAGGATTATGAAGCTCAAGCTGCACAACTGGTGAGGTTGAACAACAAATTTCGAAGATTGAAGACCTTTGTATGGCCTTTAGTTCAACATCACAGGTTGTGGGTGAAGTCACAAAAGAAGCGAGGAAAGAAATTTAAGAAGACTTCAAAGGGCAAGAAAATCCACAAGCAGTCTTCATTCCAATTGGGGAGGAATTTGGAACAACAGAATTTGAATGAAGATGCTCAAGCTTATGAAGATGTTGCTGATACTTTTGATGAGTCACAAAAAGAAATTAAAGAAGCTGAAGTTCAAAGTACTGAGCCTCAAGGTACTGATGTTCAAATTCAAAATACTGAGCCTCAAGGTGATGGAATACAAAATCTTGGTGTACAAAGTCTTGATGATCAAGGTCTTGGTGATCAAGGTCTTCTTGCTCTTCAAGGAACATATAGACAAGAGCTAATTACACCAAGGACCCTAAATTTTGAAGAAGAAGTTGGTCCTTCAATAGTCCTACAAGAAGAGGAAGTTGATACACCCAAAGTAGAGCACACTGCAAGTGATGATGAGACTGTTGCTCAAATATTGCAAAATCTATCAAGACCAAGAGGTGTTAGTATTCCAGGAGTTGCTGAAGAACAACCTCAAGCTTCTCAACCTGCCTTAGATCCTAAAGACAAAGGTAAAGGTAAATTGGTTGAAACAAAGAAGAAGAAGAAGCTCACTTTGGCTGAAATAAGAGCTATTGAAGTGGCTAAGAATGAAGAAGCTGCTAAGAAGTTTCAAGCTGAATATGATCTTGAGGTTGCTCTACCGGTGAAGGAACTGAACTGTTATACCTAGAAGACCTCGGTATTGCTAAGGAAAGGAATGCTATGATGGCCTATCTGAAGGAAGAGGTTATCAGTGTCTGCACAAACTTAAATATATAGAGATGAAAGACACAGTATGATCTTGTTAGAAAGCATATCGGAAGGAAGTAGAAGGCATTATATCTTTTGAAGATGATAAGAAGAATGAGGATGCTAGAAAAGGAAGTTTAAAAAGAAAGAGAACAACTGAAGAAGAACAACCATCAAAGAAGATTCAATTGAGAACAGATACAGTTGATGAGCTGAGGAACTATCTTAGAGTTGTAGACTTTGAGCATCCTAAGTCTAAAGATGTTGCAGAAAAGAAAAAGAAGTCAAAGATATCTACATTTGAAGTTGTAGAATCAAAGGAAGGAGATTATCTGATGTTCCATAGAGAAGATGAGAGTTTCAGAGTGTTTAATTTGCTATGGGACATATTGCACATCATCAATAGAGAGGATTTGTTTCATTTATACCAACTGGTGCAAGAATATTTTGAACACATTCCATCAAATGGAATTGGTTTAGTCTTGCTTGGAGATCTCATAACCATCTGGGAAACTGAAGAAACAAGCACTGATGCAATCTGGCAAAACCAAGAAGTTTGGGAGATTACTAGCTGGAGATTCTTTGAAGAATCTGGAGTGCATGTTTTGGAGCTGGAAGATGGGACCATGATCCATATGTTAGCAGAAAGAAGATATCCACTTACTAGAGATCTTATGAGAAGAATGCTAGATCATGGTATGGAGGTTGAAGAAGAGAATGACACAGCTCTCATGGTCATTGAACTATTCATTAAATGGACAATTATGGCTGATGACGATGCATAAATACTGGTATGATTCATAATTGTATAAATTTTTGAAAAATAGGTACTTTATTCAAAGTACTGCTGGACAAATAGTACTTTAACCAAAGTACTGCTTGCAGCACAAAACCAGTGAAAGACTTTTTAATAGAAAATAAGCAAACTTTTGTTAAAATGCAAAATATTTTGAAACAAAAGTTAACAGCAACAAATGGTTTTTGAGATGGTTACAACAAAAGGTTATCAGTCCACCATGTTTAACAAAAGGACTGGCTAATCCATGAGCAAACGGCTCTGGTAAAGATATCTCAAATCCGTTGATGGTTGACAACTTGCCAATAAGTTGTATGGTAATCAACTCACCATATCTGATATAGTGAAGAGTTGGCTAGCCCACAAGAAAAATGGCTTGTGGTAAAGGCTGTGGAAAAACCATTTATATGGTAATTAGTTCACCATGGTTGCAAGAACTAACTAGTCCAAAAGTGCGGCTTTTGGTAAAGACAAAACAAATCCGTTGATAGGCGATGATTTGCTAAAAATCATATGGTTATCAATGTACCATGGTTTTACACACCTAAACATTGGCTACTCGAGTTAATGGCTTTGGTAAAGAGACATCAAAATCCATTAAATTTTCAATGATTCACCTCTCACGGAGTTTACACACAGAAGTGATGAGAATAGTGAAACTTTATGATCGATGTACAATTTGCCATATGTTCTTGAGTAGTGAAAAGATGAAGATTGCGATAGTTCTTTGAAAAGGATTGCTTATAAAGACTACTTTGATGATGATAATACAAGCACGAGAGTACAAAATAAATCGAAGATAAAGACACAATCTTTCCTTGAAGACAAAAGATGTTAAAGATCTGAGATACAAAGGAACTTGAAATCAAGCAAGTAGAATTCAAGTTAGGGAGGATTGTTGGGATATAAAAGACAAAGTCTTGAAGAAAAGTCTTGAAGAAAGTCAAAGTCTTGCTAAAGAAGAAAGTCAAAATCTTGCTCAACATCAAAGTCTTGCAAAGCTAAAGGAAGCATATATATCGTTAATGGAAAGCTTTGTTATTCTAGAATGTTCTTAGTTTAGTATTACTTGTCGTACAAGGATTAGAGTTGTAAACCGACTAGGGTTATCCTTATGCCTATAAAGGACCCTAGATTGGCATTAGAGATACGTTCTTAGAATACGACTTTAGAGAATATTAGAGTTTATCAAGTTCGATATTAGAGTTGTTAGTGAATCGTGTATCAAGCGGGTTCAAAGTATTAATAAAATCGTTGAAGTTAAAGTTATTCTTCTTAGCTTTATTGAAGTAGTTTCCATACTTAGTAAAGTTATATCGGTGTTTCATTGTTAGTGACTTAGGATTTATCCGAGGTTGCTAAGCCCTTACAAGCTACATAGTTAGTTTGGTCGAGTATATCGATCCAACAGATTACAGTAAATCTTGTTAAAAACGACTTTTCACTTATATCCCTAAAAAGCAAATATTGTGTGAGTATAAATAATTCATTGGTATTCGTACGATTGAGTACAACAACTAATCAGACCCTTACCATATTCTTACCACATAAAGTCAACCTCATCCCACACCATATTCCAAAACGATCAGTCAAACTACATCACTAGTTATCCTAGAAACCATTCGCCGCAAGTACCCGTATCTCCTTACCGCTTCGACATCTAACACAAACTGAATCCCGAGACGAGATTCCTTTAAGGGGGACGGACGGTAACAAATTGCATTTTTCAGCTCATTATTCAATCAATTACTTTTACTTATTATTTAATTTCACAGAAAGTAACTTTTATGAGTAATCAGATAGGTTCACTCGCGTACGTAGTTACACAAATATTTAATTTAAACCGAATATAGACTATGCTTAGTCTACATATTTTATGCATTTTGTTTTCCTTACATTCATATTTTACCTTTTCCATTTTTACGTAAACCTTACATATTTTACGTTTTACGCGTTTACAAATTATGTTTTTAAGTTTAACAACATTTAATCACCCCGATAAACTCGTGTCTCATCTAAAATACTAAAAATTTGTCATGTTGACAATTTATAATATTTGTATATGTTTTAGAATTTTATATTACCCGGTTTTACATTTCGCGTTTTAAAAACTTCACATTATTAATTACCAAGATCAAACTACACCCCCTAAACACTAGACTACTACAAAAACACTACCATTCCCCCTTTTTCTTAAAACAAATGACACACCACTTAGAGTGGTGAGTCATTTGATGTAGTGTACAACTTTATCATAAGATAAGGATACTTATGTTAGTTACTTTCATTTCTACATTAAAAAATATATACTAAATCTAGATCTCATGAAAACACTAACAAAAATACTTATTTCTTGTGTGTTCTCTCCTCTTTGTCATGTAATCTCAACCCACAATCACCCATTTCATCAAAAAATTTACTAGATTCTTGATCATAAGTTCTCTTAAGCTAATACTTGGTTTATTTCACTCAAACATCAACAAATCTCATCAAACCTTGGGTTTTAATGGAGTTTGTGCAAGGGTTTTAATGGAATATTTTAAAAGGGTTCACAAGGTTGTAGTTTGATAGATCTAGGTTGTTTTCATGTGTTGTTAAAAAGATTGGAAGCTTGAGGTTTGTTATTTAGTGATTTGGTCTTTATGTTCTTGATCTTGTTTTAAGTTATCTTCTTCACCACAAAACTTAGTAAAAACCAATTATTTTCACATTTACCTCAGTATTTTATGTATATTATATGTTATGATCATATATTTGACATGAACAGACATTGTACTTGGCTAAAAACGCTTGGAAAACATGATTCGGACTTGAATTGTTGGGACAGTTTTGACAGGGACTAAAATGTAACTATTGAGAAAAACCCATGTGTTTTTGGACTTGGACAAAAATATAAGGTTATAGATCTATGTCTTAGATTCATTTTTCCGGGTGGCTTGGCCCATAACTCCACCCGATGATTTAATTAGAAAATAAATGGTAAAACGATGCCAGAATTTGTAACCAGATTTTAATGGCTAAAAACTCTTAAAATTTGTAAAGAACTTCCAGCTAGTGTTCAAATAAAAGTTGTAGCAGATCTTTTAACTAAAACTTGGCCACTAACATAATCAAACAAAGTTGTAGTTTGTAAAATAAAGTTGTTTTCATGGGACTAAAATGTGCAACCAAACTTCAGATTCGACACACAAGGGTATTTTGGTAAATTAGCACTATTTTTGTAATTTTTAAGCCAATGGGACCTTCATATTTGATAAATACACTCAAATACCTTTCCGATAACATAAAAACCGAGTCATAACTCTTTACACCCTAGGAGAAACGGAATTTACAAAATCGGATAACTACTTTAAAACTAACACTACACTTAAACAATGGGTTTATTAAACTTACTAAATCGTCGTAAAGATTGTTCCAATTATTTTATAAAACTTATAAATGCTAAGTATAATGTATAATCTATATTTAACTTTATAAAACTCATTTGCATATTTACGTTATCATTCATGAAACTCAAGACGCAACATATTATTTTAGGTTGCTATTAGGGATTTCGAGACTTCACATTATCTTATTTTGCACTTTGTGATCGTTTTGCTTGAGGTGAGTTTCATAACCCCACTTTTACTTGTTTATACTTGTTTTCAAATACTTTGGGGTGAGAATACATTGTTTGATTTTATTTATTGACACAAGTACTTTAAACCATCATACATACATAATTGAATGTACCATATACTTAACTGAATGAAGCGACCAAACTACTATGTACATACATGACCTAATGTACCGGTCAATTATTACTTGTTCATAATCGAATGTAATGATAAAAGCAGTTATAAATCTTTTGGTCCACTTTCATATATAACTTAAACCTATGAACTCACCAACCTTGTGTTGACATTTTAGCATGTATTTTCTCATGTCCATAAAGCATTAAATTTGGATTAGAGCATTAGAGTCACATGGTATATTTTAAGACTGAGATGCATTATATTCACCATTCGATAATATTTTGAAAAATATTTATGTAGCCTTATAATTTGAGACCTCGTATGTTGTAACTCTAATTTCATTTATCGAATTGTAACTTTTAAAAGCGTCTCATTTAGAGGTCATTTTATATGACTTTAACTTTGTACTATGAAGTAACACCCAGTGATACTATCTTCCGCTGCGATATTTTTGGGATGTAACATTATGGTTCTAGTTTAGGAAGGCTTGTATTTATAAGGCACCTAAGAACATTCTTACTACAACTAGAACACCATATAATTATATCTAAGTACATAAGGTTAAGAACTTATCAAACTTAATCCCTCCTTTACCCATGGAGGTCGGTCGACTCACACAACCCTTATGGTTTATGGTTTGCCTTTTATGTACTTAATATATTTTATCCCAGATAAATACATACGCCCTAGATAATTATCATTTTACCCTTCTATGAAAATATTCCATATTCTCATTATTTCCATTTTGTATTGTTCTCTTTTCTTATTGCCAACTTGCATGTTATGTTTAGTGTGCACCAGTGTGACCTATCAACATTTTTATGGGTGTCAGTAGTAAAAGACGTTGTTCTTTGCACATAAATCCTTTCAAGAACAACATTTAACACTAGGTTATAAATGCAACAACCCATAATATATCGAAAATTATTTATTTCACGACATTTGTTTAATAACATGTAAAGCATGAGTTAAAAAATTAAACTACCAAATTATTATAAATTCAGTATTTCAAACTAAAAATTTGAAATTAAATTTTATTCACCTCTAACCCTTCGGACACACCGTATATATAGCAAGTAGCAATAAAGAAGAAAGTATTATAATATGTTTACAATAAATTAATATTAATATTAGTAATATATACACTCATCAACCAAGAATTACGATTTATATATCTGTAACATATATATATCAGGATGTTTATGATGTCATTATTCACAATTAATGCCACGTAATGCCACGTAAGCATATTATGCCATGTCATCAATGTATGTCACATAAGCAATCCAGAATTAATTTGTTCAAAAATGACAGTGGAGGGGTTCGAACTTGAGATGTTGGGTAACATTAATGATAACCACTAATCCAACACATTTTTTGATTCTATCTTGCTATCCTAAATCTATAAACCTATGCAAACCATGAGATCAAATCGTAATTCATTCATGTATTAGGGTTTTATTTACAGAACAAAATCTGCTCGATCATATATCTATGAACTTTCAAACATGGAGAGTGAGGTATGTTTATTTTATATATATACATCTTTGCATCTGCACCTGAAAGAGATAAAGTTTTTTTCTTTGCTTAGTATTTTTAAATATCATATGTGTATGTCACATGAACTGAATGCTAACAAATATGTTACATGTACCTTTAGATTTTTGTATTATTTGATACAGGTACCTGTAGATTTTTGTGTTATTTGGGTCACAACATTCCACTTTCCTGCAAGAGCTACCCCATAAACTCATACTACAATAATGACTAATGAGTATAACCTAAACCTATCATTAAATGTGATTTTTTACATATGAATTCCAATAAACATTCAAAGAGATTTCAATGAAATAAATTTTAGGAACGGATTCTACTGTAGGATTAACAATCCTAATCCAAAACCACGATTGATTATCACATAACAGATTCAACACAAATCAATCAGATCTATGAATACAGGTTTGTGTATGATAATTTTTAATTTTCTTTTTGTGCTTTTTAAATTGGCTTCTTGAATCAATTGATTGTGATTTGTAGTATGACTATTGTTGGTATTAAATTACGCACTGTAGATGATGATTAATGCTTAACTTTTATATCTGGGTCCATTTGGCTGGTCATTACAAGTTTAAAGTAGTATATAAGTTTTTGAAGCATATGTAATTCAATAGTTGTTTCCTTTGTGATTATTGTTCATACTTCACCTTGTTTTCATTTGTCAGCTTCTCCTCCTTCAACCCTTAGTTTCAGCTTTAGGTAATTAATATTTTATTGGATTTTCTTATATTTAGATTCAATATTGGATTAGATAATTAATCTTTGTGATTATTGTTCATACTTCACTTTGTTTTCATGATCATCGGCCATTTTCAAATATAAGTATGAATCAAGGGGATGATTATAAATCAATACAAATATGAGTATATGTTATTAGCTTTATAATTAAATTGTTTATATATGTCATCTTACTATATATAACTTGTGACAGGTTAGTGGAAAGTTGATGTAGCTAATGTTTAATCTAACATAGTGTTCGGGTATGTGATTATAGCTCGGAATGGGTAGTGCAGTTGAGACGTTAAGCGGTCAAGCATTCGGGAAACAAAAATACGACATGCTTGGAGTATACCTTCAAAGATCTGTAATTGTTCTCACAGTAACAGCTATCCCAATCACTATGATTTATGTCTTCTCAAGACCTATTTTACTTTTACTAGGCCAATCACCATTAATGGCATCTGCCGCCGCCTTATTTGTCTATAGGCTTATTCCTCAAATATTTGCGTATGCTATCAACTTTCCAATAGAAAAGTTTATACAAGCTCAAAGTATTATGGCACCAAGCATATATATTTCAGCTGGAACCTTAGTTATACACATGATCATGTCTTGGATCATGGCTTACAAGTTAAACTTGGGCTTGCTTGGTGCATCTTTAACTCTAAGTTTGTCATGGTGGATCATAGTTGCGGGCCAGTTCGCGTACATTTTGTTGAGTGATAAAGGTAAGGACACGTGGACCGGGTTTAACTCAAAGGCATTCGGTGGCCTTTGGGAGTCTCTAAAGTTGTCAAGTAAGTCAACCGTGATGTTGCCGTTTAGAGACGTGGTACTTATGATGAAAGATGCAGTTGACCCTCGGATAGCAATTTGTTAGAGACGAAGAGAACATATGCAATAAACAGTAATGGTTACAAGGAGTTATCTTGCAGGTTCAGATACCCATGTATCATGTTGAGGTATAGCAAATATAGCCACTTGTCTTCTATGTTGTGACCCTGAATGAGTAGTTAAACAGGCAATCCCAAACACCCCTTCATAAAATGACCCTAAATGATAAGATAATCCTAATCAACTATGTTGCAGCTACTACCAAGTGTTGCTAGGAATCATGCTCCCTCTGAGATTGCCGTTGGTATTAAACATGTGTCATCCTATTCCTAGGTTGCTAATCATTTGAATAATATACCAAGCCGCCCGATTACTAAAAGTCAGTTACCTACTTTAAATTCCCATATATGTCATATAACTGATAATTTATATTTGACCATTCAAATATTTTTGGATTTTAAACATCTGTTTTTGATCAAACAACAAATGAGTTGTGACTAAACATGTACTAATATGCTGGTGGTTATTGTCATTTTAGGTATGAATGAAGGAGCATAGGTGAGTTACAGTAGCTCAAATCCAATGTTAATCACATTTCTGATGCAATGGCTGCAAGCCAACATATAAGAGAAGTTATTAAAAGATTTCAGGAAATCGATTCAGATAACATGGATGGGGAAATATTACAAGATGTATCGAGTGAAGTCGAATTCAATGGTGTAAGTTTTACGTATCCGTCTAGGCCGGAAACGTTTATACTCAAGTACTTTAACTTAAAAGTCCCATATGGGAAAACAATTACATTGGTAGGTGGGAGTGGGTCTGGTAAATCGACCGTGATTGCATTGTTGCAAAGGTTTTATGCCACTTAAGGATGAGAGATAAGTGTTGATGGGGTAAGGATTTATAAGCTTTAACTAAAATGGTTGAGATCGCAAATGGGTTTAGTGAGTCAAGAACCAGCTCTATTCGCGACTACCATTGAAAAAGTCATTGAAGCTAAATCATTTTTTTTACAACCAGATTTTTTAGTAAACTAAATCAGTAAATGACACTTGATATTCGATAAGGTTGCAGGTTTAAAGTCTCGGCTATTTGCAAATTTGAAAGGAAAAAAGGCTGAAAAATTATATGTTCTTCCTAATTTCTTAATTTTAAAAACATTTTTTACTATAGTTGAAACCTTTTAGAATGAAGTTGTTTTAATAGATTTACCAATTTTATTTTCCGAAACAGGTTCAAGCTAATTCTTCAGCCTATAGCTGAGTTGTGTAAGGAACAACGATAGTTTGCATGCCAAGCATTGGTTTGGGCTTCTACTCGTGAGCTTGCACAACAAATTGAGAAGGTTATGTATTCATGTTGTTGTTGGTACTCCCGGTTGTGTCTTTGACATGCTTCGAAGGCAGTCTCTTTGTTTTGATTACATCAAGATGTGTATGTTGGATAAGGCTGATGAAATGCTTTCAAGAGGTTTCAAAGACCAGGTCTTCGCTTTACCTTCAGTTTTTATATTGCTTTTACTATATGCTATTGATATTAACTCTACATTGCACATCGTATAGAGGGACTGAGATCAGGTGTAACTGAAAATGATGGAAGCACATCCCGTTCCTATATTTAACTATGATGGAAAGTAATGACTTAAATACTTTTTTTAGACTTGACCTATTTAACCACTTGGTTTTAAAATATATACTCAGATTGGCTCATAATGTTAATGGGTGAAATTGTGACCGCTGCATGAATTTACTATTTAGTATTCCTATAGGTGCCTGCGGGTATGGTGTGGATAGAAGACGATAATATTGAAAAAAGTACTGCGTAGACCATCCACAGTAGCTGGGTTGCAGAAACTTGGGCATCAAATCGCTGATGCAGATCCTCAAATACTTATGGAAGCCGTAAGTATCTTAAGTCGACGTCCATAGTTGAATTTGACTCTTTTTGCTAAAGTTTTAAAATTGTCTTAGACCAATTACATATACATTATGTCTTAGAACAATTTCATATAAATGATGCTATGAGGATTAGTGGCCCTGTAATAATTCGGGATGAAACAATAACTAAATAGATCGAAAAGTGACTTTGCTATGCCTGTGGATCTGATGTTGTGCGGGTTACGTACGGGCCGATTGGTTTTAAAATGGCATGTGTAGAATTATTAGTCCAACGAGTTAGTTTTTGTTTAAATTGTTTGAGTAAGGAGTGTGTAGAATGAACACTATCGAATTTCATGGTGTGGTTGATGATGCCATTTTATGTAAAAATTGTTACTAAATCGTTGAAATAATACGCTTTATGTAATCATGTTTGACGCACCAAATATTAAGTTTATAACAAAAAGAAATTAAGAGTTTTTGTTTTTCCATGTCAATTAGTACTAAGAAGGCCTATTATGAAAGTTATTCACCGCCTTTTTTCATTTTTAGATCTCAATTTGGAGCTCTATAGTGTAGTGAAAAAGCATGGTTACATTTAGATTATTTTTTAATCTTTTTTCATGGTGTTGTTTGTAGTTTACTTCTGTTGAGAGACTAGCTACGAATTACTTGTGGAGCTGGTCTGGGATACGATTTGTTTCTAACCATTGATTCCGACCTTTCGATCGACTAATCCGTGGGGTATGATTTTATGTAAGTTGAGCTCTATTAAGTTAAGTGTTAACATTTTCTGGATTTACATTTCCTAAATTTATGCCCAGGATGGACATGTTTGACTGTTATGGTCTGTAACGTTTAATGATCTTAAGGAAACTTAGACTTTCTTCTAACCATTTTGCTCTATATCTCCATTTATGCTCACATTGTGGAAAAAGAACCCACAAAACCAAACTGTAGAATGAATGAACTGTATTAAAAACTTGGAAACTTATTGTATGCTACAATTCTTTTGATTTGTCTTAAAGTCTCACGTCTATGAAATTAGGAACCTGGCAAGATACATCTTGTGCTGGAGTACTGTAGAGGAGGTGATCTTTCTATGTTTATTCACAGACGTCAAGGTAGAATTCCCAAGGCAACCTCAGTGCACTTCATGCAGCAGTTAGGTATCTGTCAGATTTTTTATATTATTTCTCTTTTCAAGGTTACTTCTATTGAGTGATTCGCTTTCTTAAGGCTGTATTTTTTATAGCGGCTGGTCTGAACGTCCTTCGAGATAATCAAATTATCCATCGAGATTTAAAACCGCAGGTTGGTATTAGCTTTTCTGATTGCATAACGTATATGTTTAGAATAGCGTTATCACTGTAAATAGTTAGCTCTTCTATAAGTGAAAAAAGTACTCACTGTCAGAATCATGACTCTAAAGTATGCGTATTAAAATAGTCAGCAACATAATATCAACTTTCTAGATATTCCTTAAGGTACACAATAACTAAAGCCATATACTTTCAATGACGTTAACGCCATTAATTTCTCAAAATCCTATACAAACATTGATTCATGAACTTGAAACAAATATCGAGACCTGTGTAATGAGTATCAGCATGTTAGCGAGAGAAACAATGATTTTAACACTCACTAGCTAATCATTTAGAGTTGGCCTTTTGAATTATTTTATGAGACATTAAGAAAGTCATAGAGTATACTGTCACTATGTTATTTACAGGAGGGCAATAGGAGTTTATCTATCTATTTAATAATATAATAGTAAAACCACAATCCTGTAATCATTTATTTACAGGAGGACAAACACCACCAAGGAGAAAATGACCGGGAATCTCGTTAAGCCTTTCAAAAACATTTCAGTGGCACATATACTATTAGTCTTTGTGGGTTTTCTTTTTCTATATTTTTTCGTATGATCTGGAGATGGAAATCTAGACACATTTACTAAATTAATGGGTCGTTTTGGATTATGTTAATTCTCTAACGGCTCAGATGCGTCAAATAATAATAGACATAGCAATGATTGATTAAATGTATATGATGGGTTACTGCAATAATTAGGATCCTCTATATGTTATTACGTGCACTAAACATATAGATCTTAACATGATTCTCTGTATTTATGGCTTTAGTTTTTTACTTTTTGTTGATAGTTAGATTCTATTTTTCTTCTTTTTTGAAATTAATGTTAGTTGGTTTTTGTAGTTTTCACTTTTCACCGGCCATGTCTATATGACAAAGAAGTAAATACAAAATGCAGAGATACTTTGGGTTGGAAAAGGCATGAAATATCGTTTTTGTAATCAATTTTGTATGCTATGACATTGTGTCGTATCGTAGTCGATAACTTTACCACCTTTTGTGGTTGGAAATGTAATTTATGGTCTAATGGGTTTGTTACTTCAAGATTAAAAATATAAGTTGTACTTTTGGCTTAATTAAGGGAATTCTAAAGCATGAATATTTGAACAATGGAATGACCAATGTGAATACGCATGATAGTGCACAAAGTTCTACTTGAGAAATGATATAGCACAAGAATCATGCATTTTTTTTAACGTAAAGTTAACATTTTAAATTGAGTAATTGATGGCAGGATTGCAAATAAATAAACCAATAGTACAAGTGTGCATGACAATGATGTCATTGGCTTTCCATATTTAATAATGATGACATCATCCATAGGAAAAATGTTGAATTAGTTGATGGAAAATAAAATGGCAACTCAGGCCATTCAGGATCGTTAATGATGCTTCGTGCTTTCTTTGTGTGATCTTGGTGTATATGTAAGAATCAATGTGTGCATTGCGTACAATAATACAAAGTATGAATCATTGAAGCAAAGTTTGCAAATCATTTTCGGTTGTCATATAAGTTTCACTTCATCATTTAGTTTTTAGTTTTTGTTTATCAAGTTTTTACGATTTTATTTAGACTTAAATTTTTATCCCGTGAGTTTCACTGGTCATAGAATTATCCATTTTATACTATCATATGATTTTGAACGTCTATAAAACTATTAGTTCTCCTTTGCTACATTTATCTTTTGATTACATTATTATGCCAAATTTATCTAAAGATTTTTACGTACATATTATTTTCAATCATTCGTTGATATGTTAAATGTCCATTCATAATACATTGTCGATCGATTTCATAGTTATCCATTAATAAACGTCAAGGCCAAACATTGTCAAATTTGGGTTGTTTCTTGAGGCGGTTTTCTCATGGGATCAAGTTAAGAAATTCAAATTAAACCAAAAAACCCTAACCAGGCTTGGGCCTAATAACCAAACATATTTTACAACAAAAAAAAATATATATTTTCTTAATATAAAAACCCTTACTTAGTCATTAAATTAATTCATTTAAGAAAACATTATGCAAATATAGACACGAAAATCAAATTAAAAAATTTAGTTTAAACAAAAAAAAATGTATAACTACAGTTGGTGACAACATGGTTTCAATGTAACACGCAATTATTAACAACATCAAAAAAAAAAAAAAAAAAAAAAAAAAACAAACTATTATATGATAACATTAGAAAAATAACAACATGTGCAAAACTATTTATGTATGAAAACACTATACACATACTTAGAAACTCTTTACCTAAATCATGCATTTCACATTCACTTATTACTTAATCTATTAATATGAATATAACTCTATACACATTATTTAATTAAAAAACAACCAAAAATAAACCTACAATATGAAAAAATAATAAACCGGAACTAAATTAAACTTGGAATTTATTAAGAAAAATCACAGTCGTGCCACATTAAATGACTTAAATAACTAGTGTGTGTGTATATATATATATATATATATATATATATAGGGAAGGGTTCTTTTCGAACAATAAAAGGTCGAAGCTGCGAAACCACCATCAACCAATCGATTTTTTGGATATTAACTTTTATTATTTAATTCAAAAGGGTATAATAGTAAAAGTACATTTTATTTTCTTTTGAATTTTCATTTAATAAAACCGTCTTTTCCTATATTTTGAATTTTTTTTTTTTTTTTTTTTTTTTAAAATTTTGCATGCATTATTAGTAAGGTGCACATGTATTTTTTAGATAATAAATTCGTGTGTTTGTAGTGTTCAGTTTACGTGTATTTAGTAAGGTGCACATGTGTTTTTTTAGATAATGTAAAATTACATGTGTTTGTAGTGCATGGAATGGCAAACAAAAGGTATTTAACATGTATTGTATACAATTTAAAGCAAAAACATTAAATACAAAAATTAAAATTGTCAGGACCGAAAAACATAAGATTTATGTGGTTTTGGAGGTCTTGGTTGGTGAAAGTAGATGAAGAACATCATCTTGCTTAGTGAGAGAAAGTAGAGAGAGGGAGGAGAAAACAAGGTTTTATTAAGATAAGAACAAAGAATACAATGACCAAATGCTTCCTCACCCCTCATGGAGAGTCATGAGGGGTATATATAAACCTATCTTTGCCACTTACACGATACTAGTCCCTAAGGGCAAAGTATACAATGCGTCTAGTCCAATTCACGTAAGTGACGTTATCTTTATAAAAAGCGAGACTAACAATCTCCTACAGGGGTGGTCATTCAAACGATGCTCCACTTGATTAGATCTCTACTTTCCTTGAGCTTGAACTTTCGCGTGTAGATATAGAATAGTCTTGATTCTTTGTTCCTTCATGCTTTGTGATCGAGATAATGTGGTTGTCTGCCGTTGTCAACTTCGTTGGTTAGGTGTCTCCACGTCTTTCTCCACCATGCTCACACTTCTATTTGACTTTGATTTACCACTGACGTAGTTCTCGAGTCTTTAAACTTTGTAGATTCTTTGACATTGATGAAGAATCATCTTTAACTTGAGTAGCCTTTGATTATGATGAGAACTTTCATGTGTTTTCGGTATGAGCATGTGGCGAGTCTGCACGATCCATCCGCTCCGGAGCTTCCATAAGTAAACATAAAAACAGGTTAGTAATAAGCGGATTCCGCACTTACAAGTTTGAATTTCGAGGTGTTATGACATAGTGTGAAAACGTCTCTAATTCTCACAGAGGCCGTTCTGACCTGAGTCCCACAGTGAGATAACACGATATACCGAAGTACATCTGATTCGGATGAGTCGTTGAGGTACACCAAGCATCACCACGATGTAGACCGTTTGAGACACACTAAGCGTAATCCACGGAGAATTACAAGTGACTGCTTTGTCGGTGGCGCTTGATGTTGACCGGCGGGAGTTTCCATTCAATCATTGAAGATCACGGATGTGAAACTTTTCATAAATGTTACGGCAAATTGCTAAGATCTGCGTGGACTCTATAATATATCACTTGTGTCCTTATTGATGAGCGATAAGCGATGTCATGTCAAGTGTTCCTATGAGATCTTTTAATGAATCTCGTGGCTCTAGACTCGATAAGTGCATTTTGGTTTTCTGACGGAGACTAGGGAGAGGGTCTCCTTCTTCAATACCAGCGATCTCTAGAGAAAGTCAATAGATTATGTAGGGTTCCCAGTGAGAATGAAACAAATCCTTTCGAGAGGAATTGGTGGCTAGAAGGTTTAGTGCGGTCGCGTCATTTGGGTCCATGACGTCTTTGTCTTCAATACCGGTGTCATCTAGTGACAACCAAGGTAGCATATGTATTGAACCCGGTTTACGCCTAAGGTTGAATATGGAGGGCTATTTCTTTTCACCCTTTCTTTTACTTTTCTTTTAATTCTTCAACCCTTCTTTCTCCTTTCTCACATTACTCCTTTTTCAATCATTCCTAAGGACTTCTAGTTCTAAACTATTGGTGATGTCCTTGGGTAGATCCCTCCGACTCTGGCGGATCATAGGACCGATTTCCTATCCTTAGTCACCTTATAACTCCATGACTGTCCTATTGTTGCCATAAAACCATTTTCTTGAAAATCTCTCGAGTGTATATGATAGAAAACATGTTTGAGACACTCGAGAGTTTTATATTTTCGAAACACTCCCCTTCACATGTGTATAAGTTTTGACAGAATCGCACATAGAGGGTAGAGTTCGCACTTTTGAATTGATTGACTTTAAATGAACAAGACCGATTCGAGACACGTTTACATCACTAGAGAACTAGCTTGAAATTATTACCCGTCCTGGTCAAGTCCATAGAAAGTTTCTCGAGATGGTACATGATTCCTCGTCAATTCATTGGTTCCGTCTGAGTCGAGCTCATTTTGAGATTTAAACACCGATCATTAAATATTTTGATCACATTTTAATCACGTCTCCTCCCCCTCAAAATAGCATATATGTGATATTTTTGATATCCACGGATTAAAAATCATTTTAGAATCTTTTGGGGAGACAAACGGATTTGATTTGAGCATGAATTTGGAACATTTTTGATTTATACTCCCCCTTTAATAAAGCATATTCAATTAAAGGGTTTTAGAGGAGTTATCTTGAGCACAAAATATTTTGAAAGATTTTGAAAATCTTTTGAACAATCTTGAAAAGGTGCTCAAGATGATGATGATTCTCACCATTTTTAAATGTGGTGCAGAGCGTACCTCATTTTCGATCAAAGCACGAGTTTTGATTTGAAAATAATCAAAAGTCATCATTTCGGTCCGGGTTTCGTCTTGATGTATCGAAAGATTAACATAAGATTTATGTGGTTTGGAGGTCTAGGTTGGTGGAAGAAGATGAAGATCTTCATCCTTCAGTGAGAGAAAGTAGAGAGAGGAGAAAACAAAGACTTTATTAAGGTAAAACACACAATACAACTAGCCAAATGATTCACCTCACCTCATGGAGAGTCATGAGGGGTATATATAAACTCTAACTTTGCCACATAAGCGATCTCGGTCCCTAAGGGCAAAGTATACTACGCATCTAGTCAATTCACGTAAATGACGTTATCTTTAGAAAAGCGAGGCTAACAAAATCATGTGATATACAATTTAAAACAAATTTCTAAAAGCAAAAATATGTTGCCGTATATGCACATGTATTTTCCCTCCTTGGACACTTTGGATTCTTGTATGTATATTTGCACTTGTATCTACGGCATGCACTTGTGTCTTTACTCTTTAAATCTTTAGCATAAATATCTTGTCCTAGATAGTATGTAAAAACACATGTGCACTCTTCATATTGCTCATCATACTTGTACACTGAACCACAACAAATTAATAAATTAATTATTTAGTCATAAAACTAACAAAATACATATGCACAATCCTTTCTTATATCAAATAATGCAAACGAATTTAATCATAACAAGTAATGCTACATATATGCATAATCTAGCGAATACATATACAAAACATAGTCATAATTTGTAGCGTATATGTCACAATAAACATATGTGCATGCCTTCAAAATATATGTGTATTTAAAGTTTTCATTAGAACATATGTGCATGCCTTTAAAAAACATAATTACATACCAGAGAATGGTATATTTTCAGTTTTCTAAAATTTTAAAATAAGTAGCGTATATCATAATAAAAGTTCAGTAACAGCGCTAAGATGCAAAAATAAGTAAATGAAAACTAGTATTAATTAATCTTTTTGACAAAAAGTTTGGCTCCACTAAAACTACATTTGATTGGCCACAAATTAAAGGTCTGACATCTCGACATCAAGACCGAAAATGTTGCGGCTGTTGTTGTACCACTAAATAATTTCATTAAAAAAAACTTTTGTTCATATGTTCATATCTTACAAAAATTAGAGGTCTGAGAACCAAGAAAACACATATGCACTTTTCAATAAATCAAAACACATATGCACTATACAACACAGAACCAAGAAAACACATTTTTTACTCATGTCGGAACAATCAATACACACAAACGTTTTTTAATAAATTTTTTTGGATATTTACTTATTTTATATACAGGCATTAACCAGCATTATACAACACAGAACCAAGAAAACACATTTTTTATGCACTATACAACGCAGAACCAAGAAAACACATTTTTTACTCATGTCGGAACAATCAATACACACAAACGTGAGTAAACGAATCAGAAGAAGAAAATAAAAAAAATGTATATTTTTTATGCACTATACTCACAGAACCAAAAATAGAACCAAAAAATATGAGTAAAGTGAGTATACAACACGAACCAAAAATGTGAGTAAACGTTTTTATACAACACATATGCACTTTTCAATAAATCAAAAGAAATTTAAGTCAAAACTAACTTAGTCCATTTTATCATCATCTATATATATTAAAAAAGGAGGTGATGTGTATCTAACGAAACTGATATGAACACCGAGGCACCGATGCGTATCGGAACAATCAATACACACAAAAGTTGCATATGTTACCGACGCTCATGTCGGATTCCTCGCATTACAATCAAAACACATTTTTTGATGTTCAATTCACAAATTATTAGATCGATTAAATTAAATAACAACAACAGATCTGATAAAATAAAATTACATCACCTTGTTTTCTGATTTGAATTTAAGTTTCGTGAAAATAGCGTTTATGTCGATGAACGAATCGAAGACGCCATTGATTGATTCTCGTGAGGAGATTTTATTTGGGGATTTAGGGTTTTGATTGAATCTCTCCTAGGGATATTATGATTAAATGGCGTGTGAAAGAATGAGTAGATCATATTTTATCAATTTGACCTAAAAATGTTGGTGAGCGATTATTGATTTATTAAATGCGAAATTCCATTACTACCCCTTTGCCATTTATGAAAAGTTACAAGATATTCTATTTAATTACAATTATGCCACCAACATTTATAGCCATTGATTGAAAAATAGATGGTTCGGATCGGTTCTCGCAGTTCTCGACCTTTTCTTGGTTACGAAAATAACCCTACACTATATATATATATATATATATATATATATATATATATATATATATATATATATATATATATATATATATATATATATATATATATATATATATATATATATATATATATATATATATATATATATATATATATATATATATATATATATATATATATATATATATATATATATATATTTGGGTTATTATGAAAAGTTCTTAGAATAAAAAGAATGAGAAGGCATGTGGAGGTGACATGTGTCACATTTGCCACATCATCATGCCACATCACCATACCCCCCACCCGAATTTTTTTCCGCCAAAATTTTTTTTTTGGGGCAATTTTTTCCGCCAAAAATTTCCGCCAAATTTTTCTTGCATCACGTTATAAAGTTCTTGCATCACAAATCATAATTTTAGTGCATTAAGGTTATAAATTCTTGCATCACAGTTATAAAGTTCTTGCATCACGGTTATAAAGTTCTTGCATCACAATCATGATTTTAGTGCATTATTGTTATAACATTGATTTTAGTGCATCATAGTTGATGCACTTAACTATTAACTATGATGCGGTAACTTATAATAAAGATGCACCAAGACTTATTAGTGCATTAAGGTTATAAGTTCTGCGTCACAATTATGATTTTAGTGCATTAAGGTTATAAATTATTGCATCACGCTTATAAAGTTATTGCATCACAATCATGATTTTAGTGCATTTAAAGTTATAACCTTGATTTTAGTGCATCATAGTTGATGCACCGAACTATTAACTTATAATAAAGATGCACCAAAACTTATTAGTGCATTAAGGTTATAAGTTCTTGCATCACGGTTATAAATTTCTTGCATCATAATCATGATTTTAGTGCATTAAGGTTATAATTATGCGCATCACAATTATAATTGTGATGCAATATATTATAAGCGTGATGCGATAATAAATTTTGGCGGAAATTTTGACGGATTTTTTTCCCAAAAAAATTTTTTTTTTGGGGGGTGTGGGTGGGTGGGGTGACACATGTCACATGACATGGCATGGTGATGTGGCAAGGTGACACATGTCACCTCCACATGCCTTCTCATTCTTTTCATTATAAGAAACTTTTCATTTTAACCCTACCCTATATATATATATAGGGTGTTTCTTGTGAGAAAGCCAATTTTGGTGAGAACGCGAGAAGAGATCCTAGCCCTCCATCTAATCCCTCCTTTTTCTTGATCTAATGGCTAAGATTAATTTACAATTTACGCCAACTATACACTAAACATGGGTATTTTTGTAATTACAATCATTACACCTAATATATTAAAAAAATAACACACATTCCCTCACAATTGGAGGTGAAAGACGTATTTCTCTCAATCCAACCACCCTATAACCACCGTTCAAACCACCCCATAACCACCGTTCAAAAACCGCCATAACCACCGCTTCAAATCACCGCCATTACCACCGTTCAAACCACCGCCATAACCACCTTTCAAACCACCATTTGTTACCACCGTTCAAACACCACCGCCATAACCACTGCGGTCAACATCAATTAACGACTTAAGTAATAGAATTGAAGCTGTGATTAGTGAAGAAGACAATCTTTTCAAATCGATTACATATAAATTTCGTGTAATCATTTTTTTTTTTTTTTTTTTTTTTTCAAAATTTAATTTTTGAATTGTGAATTATTATGCACTTGAATTTATTATCATTGTTTTAATTGTAAATATGTCACATGAATGTATTGATTATGAATTAGGGCTTGATTGTTATAGGCGACTTCATTGGTTTGCGTAAAGTAGAATATGGCGTTGATTAAGTTTATTAAGAGTATCTTGGTGAAAATATAGGAGATATTAATCTTCACATGTGAAAATTTAGTAAGGCGTTATCATCTTCACGGTGAAAATATAGGAGATATTAATCTTCACATTTGAAAATTTAGTAAGGCGTGATCATCTTCACGGTGAAAATATAGGAGATATTAATCTTCACATGTGAAAATTTAGTAGGCGTGATCATCTTTGCGGCGTGAAAATATAGGAGATATTAATCTTCACATGTGAAAATTTATTAAGGCGTGATCATCTTGGCGTGAAAATATAAGATATTTTTCTTCGCGTGTGAAAATTTAGCAAGAGCATGATCATCTTAGCCAAAATATAGCCAAGCATATTTGATGTTTCGAGTTCTGTGATTCTTGTTTTCATGTAGTCCAAAATGATTCTTTATCGTATGAAAAACTCAAAAGTATGCGGTGTAGTATTATTTGATTCATTCTCATATTTTTCGGTCAGAGAAACCGAGAAGAAGGTAATCGTATTACATGCTTGTAGTCATAATTGGTAGCTTAGGTAGAATATGCCTTAAATATAGCCAAGTATAGTGAATATTGAGAAAATTATTGGGTACAACTAATGCCATCAGTTATTGTAGTTATGAGGCAGGCTAAGTCTTCTTGTTGTTACTTATGATGGAAAGTGTATAATGGGAACTACTGGTGCGTGTTTGATTTTGATATGTACTTTGTTTACGGAAAAATATGAAAAGACTAAGAGGGGTTTAGTGGTCGAATGGGGAGTAAGATTCAAGCTCCAAGGTTATTGTAGTTAAATCTTGTGAATTCACATACGACTCGGAAGCATTATAAGCTCCATGGTGGCCGATTCTCATGGGTATGCATCTATATATTAGTTCTTGTGTTGCCATTATTAATTAGTAGATAGCTCTGCATAATCGTTATATTATTTCCGTTAGAGTTCATGTGCATCAATATTTTATAGCAAGATGTAAATTGTTGTCTTTGATAGTAACTATTGCTCCATTGTAGTCGATATACACAAAAGTCATTGAACATACAAAATGTGTTCCACCCTTTGAAATCTCGGTGCCTTTCGGTGACTTGGGTTGTACAAAATAAAACTAGGGTTGGCTTAGGTGCGTACAAAAAAACTATGTTGCATAAAACCATACCCTTGGGAAAGAACGAACTATTGCGGTCATTATCTCACATAAAATTGTTAATCATAGAGATATTTTGAGTAGAATAAAGAGATAGATGGCCAGGTAATGGCGAGTGATCTGAAATTACATGTTGACGCCTTATAGTGGATCTTGGTGATGTACTAGGAGAGTGGAGTCTTTTGTACCGGATACACTTTTAGTGGTCTTGTCTTTCGGTGCAAAAGTGATTATAATTTATTCTAATTGTTCGGTTGATCTGCAGTATTTAATTTATTTTTTCCCGGTTTAAGGTTCGAATCTACATAACTTAGTTGGGTAGTCTCTTGTTTCGAGGATGCGAGACACATACAAGCTAGGTCATCCCAAAGAACTTCCATTACTTAAATCGAAGCAAAATATATGAGTTGGAGGGTGTGAGCGGTCAGAGGAATATGTCAAGACAAGAAGGGCTATGGATATTGTTGGAATCAATAATGACGAGCAGGTCTTTTACATCTCTACAAGCATAGTTTTTTACTATTCTATAGCTTTTCAATATCTTTATCTCAGTATCTTATCTTGTTAGGAAGCCATATTTTGTACACTGGCCGCCATTCTTCATTTGGGGGATGTAGAATTTTCTCTAGGGAAAGAGCATGATTCGTCAGTGGTGAAGGACGATCAATCTAATTTTCATCTACGATCAATTCTTGAGCTTTTATGTGAGTAAAACAATATATTTAAGTCATCTTTCAATCATTCATTTCATATGAGACATAATTCTAGAAATTACAGTTTAGATGAGCTCATGATCATATGAGTTATTAGTAACGTTAACAAAAATATAGAATTATAAATTCAATATTCTTTGGCATGTTTGAATATAAGTGGAAACAGAGTTGAAATTGGCACCCAAAAGGTCTGAAAACCTTCATCTTCTAGCACATTGAAGCTTTTGTGCATGTATTGGAGGAACTCACACTAGCTGATGGATTCCAATCAAACAAAGACGAACCTAGCCTTCTAGAGCCACATTGGGATCCAAGGAATTAGCGATTCATGGTAAATATTTATATAAAATTCTGTTGCGTTAAAGAATTTATGTGGCTTAATTTCCTAAGGGTGTTATCAGGTGTACTTTGTAATGACCTTAACGATGATAATCTCAACTGGAAGTCAGCAGTTCGAAATTATTTACGTTTTGATATTAGTTAGTTTGCGTAAATAACATATTAGGTGTGATAGAAGTTATACCTTATATGTGCTTTACTACGATTGATTAAAATAATCTTAGCTTCTATGTGCACAAATACCTTAATGATAATGATGCACGTGTTTGTTTTGCTCTAATCTTGAGCATTAATAATCCAACTATATTCTTCATTTGTTTCTTGTGCATTTGTTGACCATAAGTGACTTGGTTGCCGCGTACCATCCGAGTCCTCGTCAATTAGGACTTGCAATACTACCGCTTGACTATGGCGACACCCTCTTCATCCGACCGCTGTTTCTTCTTTCTTCATATGTTTCTTCTTTTCTAGCTCGAAATAATGGTTCTTGACGTGGCAAGGGCTTTCTCCAAACGCCTCTTTTTCTTTTCGACTGTTTGATTCGATCTAATTCATCTTTCACTTGCTTCTTATTTACCTTCCTAACACCGAAGGTGCTTTACCACAATCCATATCTATATCCTATATGAATATTACAACTCTCTAAAGCGTATAAAATCTAGACATTTTTATTTCTTTTCAAAGATAAGTGATCTTCTTTGAATTATTATGGATGCGAATAATGAGAGGGTAGTTTAACATGTTATAATATGTGTAAGCTTGTGAAAGGTAGATTAGGTATAACTTAGTGTTTGAAATACACGTGCTACTCAACTCTTGTTTACGGTCGTGACTTTTGTATATTGTTGATGGATTGTTGTTTTCTCTCTCTTTAATGTTATATCAAGCTATGGTTAGTTACTGATACAAAATAGATGAAAGGAGAAGAAAGTGGATGATACAATAACGTAAATAATGATAAAATTTGGCATGCTAAATATCCTAATGTAGCTATACCTGGATAGATGTGACAAATGATATTTATAGCATTGAATACTTTCTCACCACGATGTATTTTATCAGAATTATCACCACGAGAAGCAAAGCACAGATTACACAAACACTGAACAGTTACAAAGATGAGTTTGGACAAGAGATTAACAAGGTATGATCATGTTTAATGTGCAAGCATGATGATAAAAAACGAATGGGTCAATTGGGTCGGACAATGTGTAAAAACATATTTTAGTTAGGATTTGTAGATATTTAGGACAAAAATTTTAACTTATTAACCAAAGTTTGTGTTTAACCCCAATTAAATTCATTAGAAGGAACAAAACCTATTTATGAGTCCAGCAAAATATCCAAATAAAAAGCTAATGCTTTCAAGAAAATCATGCATTGATGGTATCTTGTAGGCCATAGAAAAGGATTTCATCGTTAGCAGAGGCGGAGATAAAGGGGGTCCGGGGTCGTGTCATGTGACCCCAGCAAAAAAAAAATTGTAATGTAATTTTTCAAAATTTTCCTATTATTTTTGTAATTTGCCCCTGACGAACCAAATTTTAGTGTAGTTTCTAAAATTATCATATTTTGCCCCTTGACAAAACTTTCGGCTCGCACGATCGTTAGTGATGATGCTAATCACCTCATCGAAGCTACCACGATTACAAGATTGTCGTCCTTGACAACCTTGATTATTGTTCCAATCTTAAGAAGCTTAACCCTCAGATCATCTCCTAACTTTAAGTTTGTTAAGGGTGATATCGGAGTCTTGATCTAGTCAATTACCTTCCGATCAGAGTCTATTGATACGATTATGCAATTTCTTTGCCTGAGACTTATGTCGATAACTCATTTGGCAACAATTCTAAGATCACCAAGAATAACATCTATGGTACTCATGTGCTTCTAGGCGTGTTTATTCATGTGAGCACAAATGAGGTTTATATTGTTGGTAACCATGAAGCTTGAAAATTCTTCCTACAAACCCGTATTCGACCACAAAAGCTTGTGCGAAAATTCTTGTTATGGCGTATGGTAGGTCATACGGTTGCCTGTGATCACCACACGAGGAAACAATGTTTATGGCCCAGACCGGTTCTGAAAAACTAATCCTAAAGTTTATTCTCTTGGCTATGCAAGGAAAGCCACTTCGATTCATGGTGATGGTTCTAATGTGAGGAGTTACCTCTACTTTGAGGGCGTTCTTGGGCGTTTGTAGTGATTCTTCACAAGGGTCATCGGTCATGTTTGCAAGATCGGGACGAAAAGGGCGAGGAGAGTTATTGGTGTTGCCAAATATATATGTGCAAGCTTTTCAATATTGATCTTGATGCAAGCATCAAGTTTCTTGAACCGACCCTTTAATGATCGGAGGTACTTTTGACTTCATTCCATTTTAGATAATTTTATTCCATTCGATCATTATCAACACAATACGACCAAATTGGCCCATTTCATATAATTAGGTTGCAATTGTCATATCTAGTGATTAGCATATGGGGGTCTATTAAAATACTTTCTTAATGCTTCTAGTGTCTTGTGTTGAAAATTTGTTGATGCCGTTTGTAGAAATGTTGCAAAAGCTGATGAAAAAAGCATATATATGGAAAGCACCCCATGTAGGTAGTGAAATTTTACCTGTTATGTTGAAAAGTTTGACTCCTACAAGCTGATGAAGTAATCACGTTTCACTATTATAGGCCACTTCAGTTTCAATCTTTTCTTCAGTGTGATGATTTCTTCTTAAAAATTTGACACTCAACCACAGTTACTTATACCATTGTGGCATGCCGGTTGTGTAAAAACGGTAAGGCTGAGGCCATGTCATCAATTTTGTACAATTGGCACGGCACAATAACATATGTATCTACTAGTATAGACTGCATGTATATCTTTTTATAAAAAGTTACTTTTACTGTATAAACAAATAGCAACTTGAGTGGTTAAACGCCTTTAAAATGTTTGAATGAATTCATGATCATACTTGTATATATATGGTGCAGAGTATAAGACGTCGTCCAAATTGTCAAAGTGAAAAGAAACTTGGAAAGTGTATACTTTCATCTAATGGTCCACCAATGCCATCCCAAAGCTATAAAAGAACTGAATGGAAAACACAAGAGAGATGACAAAATGGTAATACCAATCGCTTCTGGAAACTCCTCTAGTTTGAGGTTGCAAAAAGGACGGCACATAATCACGTCTTCGTCTCATCTTTTCTTGAGCTAATTAACGTCCATTTTCTTGATTTATCGATGAAAAATGCGAGGGCAAAAGTTTTATGGTGCTCTTCTATGTTGTGCACGGAGGTAAAAGCCTTTCGATGTGAAAAATCATATTTTCCTCAAATCTTGTACATTCTTTATAAATTGCAAATTAAATTTTGATTTTCTTCTTTCAGGTCATGGAAAATACATCTTAGCGGTGGGAAGATGATTTAGTTTATGTTTGGAGTATGGAAGGCAGAAAAGACGTAGCATGGGGAGAGTGTCACAACTCATGGGTAAAATTTTCCTTGATGTTGTTCCAAAATAAATGATCATTTTTATTTTGTAAAGGCTTCATTAATTTGGAAGAAGCTTGTAAACAATAAGAAAAAGAGTCGTATTAATTTGGACCAAATGGCTTGCAGGTTAGTAAATTTGCTTTTGATTCGTATTGGTCACCTCCAACTTCAGAAGACGAATCTGAAAAGGCAGTATAAAGATTTGGTTCTATTGGTTAGGTATGCGCTTTTAGATTAGTTTCAAATAGTACATCTGGTGAGAATTCGTTAAATCACACTACTTCACGGCATTTGAAATTTTCACATGTGACTGAACATTAACGAAATCTTCACATGTGACAAAAAATGTATAAATGTTGGGTGAAATGCTCAAAAGAAACGATATACAAATTAACAAAATTTTCACATGTGACGAAAAATTAACGAAATTTTCACATGTGAAAAAAAATTTATAAATTTTGGGTGAAATGCTCATAAGAAACAATATACATATTAACGAAATTTTCACATGTGACTAAATATTTATAAATGTTCTTTACCCAAAAAAAAATATTTATAAATGTTGGGTGAAGGCTTATAAGAAACTATATACAGATTAACAAAATTTTCACATGTGACTAAAAATTTATAAATTTATACTTGGGCATATACATTTTTCTTCACATGTGAAAATATATATGCTTCGAGTGTGGTCTCACCTAAAAGCCATTATCATTCATTTTGTTGGGATTTTTATACATCCCGCGCCCCTAAGTGGCTGATTTTGTGATGCTTACCATGAAACACCGGTACAAAAGCAAAGTGTATTACTTTTAGGTGGTTTACACTTGGCTCTGTGTTTATATGCATTTCACTATATATCAACTGCTAAAATTTAGACTCAATTTTTTTCTAGAATATGAAAATATCGATGACAACTTCTTGATATAGATTTATCAAAGGATATCCGGTCTTTGCATTGGTGGCATGGATTCTAAAAGATTTATTTTAGCTTCATAATCCCGAGTTTTGTTATATTAACTTTGTTTTATTTTGCATATTTTTACGATGTACATTGTACCCTTGATAGGATCAGTTTGCGAGTGCTTCTCGTCCTAAAACACGTGGGCTACTTTTCTTGAGGATTATGGTAATGTTGATGAAACTTTAAGTCCCATCAAATATGAGAAATATAGATCCATTTGTTTATAAGAATGAGTATCTTATATTAGTGGTGTCACGTGTTCTCATGTTGTCATTTGATCTCAGGCCTTTACGACATGACCATGCTTCGATTTGATACTGATCAAAGAGTGGGATTTAGGGAATATAATCGTGTTGATGGCACCCGCTCATATTTTTGTGTTGATGGCACCATCTCATATTTTTTTTCTTTGGATTTTACTCGAGATCTTTTTCTAGGTGCCGGTTTCATTGAGGTAACCTTCTTTTTTTTTCTTGAAGTTGGCTTTTGTATTGCATTTTCTTGTTATCTGATTTTTCATTTATATTAAATGCATAATTTGTAGGTTGAGCTTGAATATTGATGTGTGAAGTCACTGAGTCAACGTAAACAAAAGACAATGCATAAGGTTTGGGTTCACGGAAGCTCAAAACCCCATGTAAGTTATGTTGTATCAACATAGTTTTTATGTTTTAGGCAAGCCATTGAAGTTCACGGTTTAAGGATCAATGTAATACTATGTCTACGTGATGATTATAATTTCGACTTTTCTCTAAATAAAACAATCCATAAAACCGAACCAAAAACTTACATGAGTGCTCAAAGCCAAAATAATTTACTAGCACTAGAGTTGTTACAAGTCAATTCATAAACCGGTTTGCAAAGATAGAAGTTAGTCTTTATCCCACCAACAATATATGACAACCTTACTTGTTGAATACTTATTATGTGCAAAACAAGGCTATCGACCTTTCATAAACATGATCGAACACAACTTGCGTAGTGTAAAATAGACAAAACCGAGCAAGATTAAGATAGAGAACATAATTCTTTTCAAAGAAAAGTACATAAATCCGGATCAAAATACTTGAGAGAAAACAACTAGTAGATAGAAAATGTTTCTTGAACTAATAATACTCAAGAGTTCCAACTAGTTTTCTTGACAAAATTAGGTGAATCAACACTTCATTTCTTCTTGTCGACACCTTGAGCAAATTTGCAAATGATTCACAAAATCAAGTAAATATCAACTAATTTTTATATCAACTAGTTTTTGATGCTCGACTTTGTCTTTAGTGATCTAATTGTTTCTTGTCGAAAGTGAGGGTGTTATGGGTTATAAAGAATGTCTTGCCATATTCTAATTGATGCTTACACTTCTCATGGTTCGTAGGCCATTGTACATTTAAGCTACTATGGTCACTGTGATGTCCTCGTATGTAAATCATATTGTTTGATTGATTTATGTTCACTGTTACATAGCCAATAAAGCTTGCAATCATTGGATTTATATATGTTCAAAGGTAAAAACAATTTTAAGCATAGTTATTTGATATTTCTTAGCTTTAACTAGCGAGTACTATATAGTCATTTATTGTACTTTTGTCTGGATAACATCATTATGGTTCATGTAAATGCAGCTAAAGTCGGTGTCAGTTCAGAAGAAACTCCTTGTGGCAGTTGGTCTGTGATGAGACTTAGAACTGCTGCCCATGGGACACTTGGGGCACCACGGTTGGGTTCAATGATCGGGCGCAAAGGGGGGAGTTGGGAAACAGGTTGATGTTGTGTCTCGTCAACTTATCTTAACAAAGGTTTCACTTGTAAAGAGGCACCTCGACAACTATGAGGTAAGTTGGTATCATACTTTGTTATACTTCCCTTGTAAAATAGTAAATCTACATTTCGGCAAGAATTAGTTAATCACCTCTTATGTAACTTCCAGTTATTATCATCTCATCATAAATATTGTTATACTCATTCTACTACTCTTGCTTGCTATGCAAACTTTGGGTAATAAATCACAGTGGGAAGTAGGACATGTATAAGCTTATTAAGTCACATGTTCTTGTTTTCAATGGAGCTGATATTTTTCAACTGCATACTCACTTGCATATATTTGTTATCACGAGTAGCGTACATAGATGGTACACAAATCTTCTCAAGTTGTGTTCTAAAGTCGATAATTCATTTATAGGAGATGATGAATCATTCATTTTAGACAGTTATGTCAGCATAATATCCCAAATATAGTGTACACTTGTTCCCTGGTTGCAATTTTTACAGGCATCTTTTGTTTGAGAGTATAAACCATGTTATACATAGATGAAAAATATGTTTAGGTAGAATTAGGAAAAAGATTGCTAGAAATTCTTTTGGGCAAGGTTGAATGCCAAGAATACTTGATGAAGGAAGGTGTTCCACATAGGGAGACTGAGTGATCTGTAGATTGTTCACAGGAACAATTTCTTTTGGGCAAGGTTGCACACAAAGAATGCTTGATGAAGGATGGTGATCCACATAAGGAAACTGAGATAATTGTAGATTGTCACGGGAATAGACTTATTACTTAACATTAAGGACCTTAAAGCTTATATTATTAAATAATTGAAATTGAAATATTAATTAAACTTGCTTATAAAAAAGCTATTCTGACACCCTCAAACCTCTAATTTAAGAAAGGCAATGTAAGAAAGGCAGAAATCATGTGAAATCACTTGAGTCATATTAGTCGCTACTTATTGAGGAAAAACTTCATGAGTTAGCACAAGGTTTTCCCTTATTGAACATGGAATTGGTTACTAAATATAAGGAATAAATACTATGCAAATATGTTGTGTATTAAGTATAGTTTCGTGATTATTACTTATATACAAACTGTTTTGAGATAAATGCATATGCCTTGCCTAAACATAGGAAACTAGAGTAATGTATGTAGGTAAGCCAATAAAGCGACTCAACATTTCGGGTTTCCAATCAATAGTGATAGGTCTTAAGTCGGCGTTGATGTTGAAACTTTGGTATTGCCTTGAAATCATGTGAATCTTAGTCATAAGCATTTACATTGTTATTTTTGAATATTTTTAGGACTATTAATTGAGCTTGTTGTGGTTGCGAATCATGAGATGAGCGGTTCTTTTAAGATTCACATTTGTGAAGTGTCCCATAAACTTGCTCTTGGCGGATGGCGGAGCATTTTCACTCTGAATGTTTAATTTTAACGGTCAATACCGATGTCATAACTCAATCTAATTTCAACATTGTTGGGATATGAAAGTCTTGAAGATATGAAAATCTTGAAGATATGAAATCTTGTAGTACGCAAATCTTGGAAGAAGTCAAAGAGTCAAAGTCTTGCTAAAGACAAAGTCAAATCTTGCACTATGAAGTCAAAATCTTGCAAGAACAAAAGAAGCTATTATATTCGTTTTGGAAAGAATTGTATTCTATGTTTAGATTACTTGTCGTACAAGGTTACATATTGTAAACCGACTAGGATATCCTTGAGCCTATAAAAGGATTCCTTGATTGGCATTAGAGTGCGATTCAAAAGAGTTTTAGAGTTTAAGAATTAGTGTTTTAGAGAAAGTTCGATTATCTTAGAGTTGTATTAGAGTATACGCATAATAAGCGATTTAGAGTTTATAATAAAAGTTATTCTTCTTAGCTTTGTTAAGTAAATTCCGCGTACTTGATAAAGATTGCTCGGTGTTTCTTTGTTAATAACTTAGGATTTATCCGAGGTTATTAAACCTTAACAAGCTAGTTAAGTTAGTTTGATTAAAGTATATCGATTCAACAAGTGGTATCGAGCTTGTGTGAAACTCGACTAGGAAGAAACCCTACTTCAACTATATTCAAGATGTCATTGAAGTCCACCACCCTCAATCACCTCACTCGAATTCCAATAATCAAGAAGGAGAATATGATCTCGGTGCATGAAGATGAGGCAATATATTGCTATTACGGACCATGCTCTATTGTTAGGAACATGTTTTAATTATCAAGTGTAGGTCATTTCATTTGTAATAGGTCGTTAATTAATATGGTTTATAAATGTTTGTAATTGATTTCACACTCATGTAGTAAGCCCATGAGTCGTGATAGAAACTTCTAGAACCAAGGGAAACACCCCTACTTATGTAAACACTATAAATACCCCTCCCTAGAAGGGAGAGGTTGTTAGTTCTAATTACAATTATCATTTTCATTAATCCTTCATTAGTTCCTTCCACTTTCTCTCACTAAAACTTTCTCTCTAGAAATACATATTGTTATGAGAAGATGGTGACCTAACAAGTGGTATCAAGAGCCAAGGGATAGTTTAGGTTAATATTGATTAGATTTAACAGAAATTCGAACTTAAAAACGTGTTTTAGATTGAAATTTATGGAATTTTTGGACTAAATACGTGTTTCTGCGAGTTTCTGTGCGTTTTTTATGAGTTTTGGCGAGTTAGCCACGCATTCTAGCGAGTTTCTTTGAATTTCTGTGAGTTTCTTATGAGTTTTGGCGAGTTAGCCATGAATTTTGGCGAGTTTCTGTGAATTTCTGCGAGTTTGGAATTTGGCGAGTTTCAAATTTGGCGAGTTTCAAATTTGGCGAGTTTCAAAGTTGGCGAGTTTCAAAGTTGGCGAGTTTCAAAGTTGGCGAGTTTGAAATTTGGCGAGTTTCAAATTTGGCGAGTTTCAAAGTTGGCGAGTTTCAAAGTTGGCGAGTTTCAAAGTTGGCGAGTTTGAATTTGGCGAGTTTGAATTTGGCGAGTTTGAATTTGGCGAGTTCAATTTGGCGAGTTCTGAATTTTAGCGAGTTCTATGCGAGTTTGCGGTGTTTGGCGAGTTCATCAACATTTCGCAAGTTTCTTGTGAGTTTCTTCCGCAAGTTTCTTCTGCGAGTTTCTTACGCAAGTTTCTTACGAGAGTTTCTTCGCAAGTTTGGTTTACGCTACTAATATACCTTAATCTAAACAACCTTAACCTTAGTTATCCTTTAAAGATCCATAACACATCATCAACACAAATTTAAAAAAAAAAAAAAAAAAAAAAAAAAAAAGTTTTTGGCGGAAAATTTGAGTAAAATTTAATTTCTAGGGAGACTAAGCGTTCAATTTTTACGAAATTCAAATTTTGGTTTAATGCATGAAAATTTTGGTCAAAATTCAAATTTTGGGCCTAAATTGAATTTTCGGGTCAAATTTGGCGTCAAAGCTGTCACAACTCAAATTTTTCTTACAACCTTAAAGCGCATTTTATAGTGAATTTCAAATTTTGGGGAGAAAAGTTTTCATAATTATTTTGAAGGAAAATTATAATTCACTATATCAATGTCTCAAATGCTTTCACAAATCTCCTCACCTTCCATCTATGCTTAAAACCTTTTCACCAAACCTTGCTTTGATGATTACGAAGATCCATTTGTGGAATTAAACAAAGGAATGATATTCTTGACTAAGATGATCTCACAATTTAAGAATTCAAAGAGTCGACTTCATCGATCCACGAAATCAGCGATCGTGCAAGGTGAAAGAGTTGATGTACAAGGAAGGAATGCTCAAAGGCTTGTCAAGAATGATGAGAATCGCAAATGTCGATGTCTGAACAATGAGGTTGTAGCATTGGAAGAAGCGATGATGACGAAGCAGATTTGGGGAAGATATCATACCAACTATGACACCGAGCCCAACTTTGATGAAGAACAAATGGTTGAGGAAGATATCCTTCTCACCTATGACACGAGCCTACCTTTGACAAAGAACAGATGGTTGAGGTATAATCTCATTGTTCATACTACGCTGCAATTGCGAAACAAACCGAGCAACTGAATTCGAAATGAAGGAGAGGTTGACCGATTTGTTGCTAATATCGAACAACCGTCTCATATACGAGCCGTACTTGCAAACAATACAAGCGAATCATCAAACCAAATTCTTGAATCGAAAACATTCTTCTCAAAAGACCATTGCTCAATTTCAAAAGATTTTTCAAAACTAGAGGTACATTGCAAATCACTTGAACTTAAAATGCAAAGTAATCGTGTGGATACTTTAGTAAAAGAAAATGAGCATTTAAAGGCTCAAATTCAAGCAAAGGGGCTTGCACATGTTGCTTTACAAAACAAATTGAGAAGATTAAGCGGCATGAGGGTGGATACTAAGTTTGCAAAACAAACAATCTTGGGAAATCGTCTTTAAAACCTATCGAAACCAATCGATGAGTTAAACAACCAAGCGCTTTTAAATCGAACGATCAAAATCTTCAAAACCACGGTTTGCCTCCCAAGTTGTTGAGAATAATCATTTGTCAAAACTAGTCACTCCACATTCTTGGCCTAAGAAAATGCTTACATTTACATTAAATCTGTTTCTATTAAATCATTTCATTAAACCTCAACAAGTTGTTGCACCTAGCCCATCTAGGATTAGTTCGAACACCGTGTCTAAACCGAGCATTAAAATTAAAAATTCATATGATTCAAATGGCGCGTGCAAGAACTATGATCTAGAAAAGGCTAGAAAAAGACACTACTCCAAAAGATGGAATCTTAGGTTCACGACCTAGTGTGATGCTTTCTAGTGTGTTGCATAACACCGCTTGTAATGTAGAAACCAAAACCTAAGTTTAATCAACAAACAGTTAGAAATAAACCGTTGATCTAAGCGTAAAATTTGAAACCTAATAGGTGGATCAATATAGACGAGACTCTTCCCAAAAGAAGTTTCAACATCCCTAGATCTAACCTTAGATGGATTCCAACGGGTAGACTTTTCAACACTGTTGGTCTTGGGTGGATTCCTACAGGCAAGATACTAAGTAGTTGCATCAAAACAAGTGTGAAACACAACATCTATCCACAGTAGGAAAGGAAATCACCAAAATGGCATGTTCGGTGTCAAGAAGATTATTGACACTACATCTTTATGCTTCTAACATCGGAACCCGTTACCCTTGGGGATCCATATTTCTTCTATCTTGCCCTCCTATTTTCCTTACAGTACAACAGAATGGCTTGAATAATTCAGTTTCGGACCGCACTTGACAGATGGCTTCTAAGTACAACTGACTTAGGACCCGTTTCTCACCGTCCAAAGCATAATGATTCATCAGCTACATCACCATTGTACTCAATCGTCAAGAATTGAAACTTTGTGTTGCTCCACTATTTGGAGATTCTTTAGAAAGCCGTGCTTGGATGTATCTAATGTTTCCACTGCACAACTGATCATATTCTAATTCTAGATACACCAGATCTACAAAACAACCGTTCTTTGGAGATGCACCTTCAATCGAATCTCGCTAACGATGAATCAAGCTGTTTCCAACAACAATGACACGTGATGATCAACATAATGAACAAGTTGGGACGTTTTATCGTGATTGATTCTCACGAGATATTTTGGTACTTCACCTATTCGATTAATTGAACATACATGGTTTCGATGTCTCCAATTTCATCATCAACATACGTGGTGTATGTTTGATTCATTGAAAACATCGAGGGAGAAGTGTAGGTGATCATTGGTTTCTTGTTTTCCACATGCTTCTTTGCGAAAACCCAATGCCTTCATGAATTTCTCCAATTAGAGGAAGAAATGAGACGATTTGTGGTTAAAATTTCTCAAGTTGGTGTTATTGTCTCACTTTCACGGGTTTTCTTGTGTGAAGTTACCCAAATATGATGTTATGATGCCTCACACACGGTCATTTTATCGGTATTTGCATATACAGTTGATTAGTATTCCGATGAACCGCAACAATCGAAGTCATTTCATTTCGCCTTTAGTGGTTTGTTTGGTGTGATGTGTCTACATACGTACAAAGACATTGTTGATTTACGGCATGTTTCCTCGAGCGGACTTTACGCAACAAGTCGATTCTCTTGTGTGGTTTTACGCTCTTCTACAAATTCATTTGCATCTTGAAAACTTCAAAAGTAAGAAGAAATGTCTACTACATCAAAGTTTGAATCTGCGGAAAATGGTTGTTAGTTTAAGGGGCTGATCTTGAAACATCGTCAATTAGGGAGAGATTAATTTTTTTAATACTTATTACATTTTTCCCTAAATGGCTAGTGCACACATAACGAGTGTACAACCCGTACTTGTAATGAAAGGACCTGTAGTGCGCTTGAGTTGCCTCAATCCTACTTAAAGGAGCGAAAGCTTCTTAACTGTCTTGCAACAACAAATCTTTGTTCGAAATCAAATGTTCTTTAAATCCATTTCTTCCCAAATGAATTTTCAATGCCTCAAAAGCATATTTTAATCAACATGTTTTCAAAACAACATTCATATGCTATTTTGAGGGGGAGAAATGTGATTAAAATTGTTGATCGAAGTTATGGAATCTCATAACGTGCTCGACTCGAGATATCACCAATGAATTGACGATCTTTGAATGTCGATGTCGAAAAGATAAGTCTTCAAGACTTATCTTAGTAGAATATACCAATTCGAGACACTCTTGATTGACAAGAACTTTGACGGGTTTAACCTCTTTTCAAGGAGTGTTTACATCTTCAAGGTAGTTATTAGAGCTAGTTGTCACCTAAAAGTCGACAATGTAACTCTTTAACTATACAACGTAACCGTGTCTCGCAAGGAATTGTCTATCAAGAGTCGATCAATTCAAAGTGCGAGCTCTACCCACCGTCTGATTTCATCAAAACTCATAAGCACATGTGGAGGAGTATTTCGAAAATCCAAAACTCTCAAGGTGTTACCAAAACATGTTTTCATCATAAACATCTTGAGAGATTTTCAAGAAAAAGTTTTGTGGCAACATAGGATAGTCATGGAGTTAAAGGTGACTAAGTTTAGGAATAAGCGTCCTATGATCCGCCAGAGCGGAGGATCTACCCAAGGACACCACAAATAGTTAGTATTTAGAAGTCCTTAGGTATGATTGAAAAAGGAGAAAATGAGAATCGGAGAAAGAAGGAGTTGAAGAATTAAAAAGAAAAGTTAAAGAAAAGGGTGAAAAGAAATAACCCTCCAAATTATTCAACTTAGGGCAGACACCGGGTTCAATTCATATGCTACTGGTTGTCACAAGATGACACCGGTATTGAAGACAAGTCATCATGGACCCAGTGACGCAATGCACAAAACCTTCTAAGCCACTCAAGTTCTCTCAAAACTACATCTAGACTCATCAATATACCCTCTCATTCACTCCTCAACTCTCAATCAACCATAACTCAAATAAAAATTCAAAGCGAAAATTAATTGATCTCGACTGGTTCCAAAAATTTTGCTTGCAATCCTTTCAAGATTGTTTTAATTGAACCATTTTCCTCATTGACCTTAAGAAGCTTTAGCTTGTTTAATATTCGAATCAATTAAGAAGAAACCTAACAAGAGTGTTAGTTTCTTTCTTAGGCTCGTCCAAGTCAAAACACAAATTATCACTTACCCGAGACCTTTTTTATAAGATCTTGAAGTCTCTTTCGTTGATTTCTTGGTTCGGATTAAGGAGCACATGTAGACAAGGTTTGAACTTGGATGTATTTTGTGTTTGATGAGATTTGTCTATGATTGAGATTTGTATGTGATAACAAAGATGAGAATCGATGTTGTTTGATTCTCATATCTGTTTTTGATATGTTTGGTGAGAGCCGTGTATATTGGTGAGGAGAGGAGCGTCATGTTTGGTGGTAGGCGGATAAATTGATAAGTGTGTGTTAGGTTTTCCTAAATTTAGGATTAAGTGATCATTTATATCCGGTCATAATGTATTTCTGGATAGGATCAGGCCTTTAGGTGTTTAGTTGGATCGGGTTATTCTTCTTATTGAATCGTGGGCTTTGAGTTTACATCGTGGACTGGGCTAGTGATTGTATTTCGTTGAGCTGGTGGTAATCTTGGGCTGGTATATTTTTGGACTTCAAGTATTAAGAGCTGATCGTATGTTTGATCTAAATGGTGAAACTTGAATCTGCTAATCACAAATTTGTGTCATCCTATTATTTGAGATATAAAAGTTTGGATACAAAATTTTCTAGTAAATGAAATGAGTGGTATTTTTGATATAAGAGTGGTATTTTGGCATGATGAAACTTAACGGATAATACTGGCCTAAAAGTGATGTTGTATTTGGAGGTGAATTTCTATCTTGGAGTTGGACTATGCTTGGATATCACATTTGGGTGAATTTGCAATTATCATGGGCTTTTTGAATGCATTATGTGATAATATGAGATTTGGATTTCAAGAGTTTGATACTTTGGTGTATATGTTTTCACGAAGAATATTATGTCTCGGCTTGAGTTGATGGTTGAACAAAGTGGACTTGAGGGTTGTTTGTTCGGTATTTCTTATTTGGACTTAAAGTGAGGTTTTTCGAGCACGGTTACTTATTTCGTCTTCTTCTTTCTATTCTTCTGCGAAGATGACTAGTTTGGGCGTTTATTGAGTGTGATAAAGACTTGGCTATTTAGTTACGGTTGTGATTCTTTCTCGCTTAACCCACAACGTAGCTATCACTTCGGTGTCTCACGCAGTTGAGGATACGTCAAGAGGTTTTGTACATTGGGTACACCGTTTATTTTTCACGAGGATTTGTGCAAGCTTAAGTAACAAATCCGGGGAATCTTACGTCTTGTTCAAGTTTGGCATATCGGGTCTATCTCTCCATGTGGTCACTACAATAGCCGACAGAACACGTGATTGATGTATTTACCAAAGTGTTTATTGGATGGTTGATGTTGTTGATGATGTTGGATAATGAACCGCTGCACATTCACCTAAAACATAAATTCACTGAAACCAAAGTTGTCATAACACATTCAAGTCGACATTGTTTACGGTTTTGTCTTGATTTTGTAAAATCCATGAAAGAATCTATTTCTCGGTTTAAATCATAGACTTGTAAAATCCGTGACAATGGAAACATCCCGGTAATTGTAAAGTCCATTTCGGATCTATCTTACGGTTTATTCTTGGTTTTGTAAAATCCCGAAAGAAACTATTTCTCGGTTTAAACCATAGAATTGTAAGATCCCGTATTGATGGATTCATCACGGAGAAAGGAAAGCGTATTTGGGATCCTTTCGATGTTGGCCTTCGGTTTCTACTTGAAGAAGGGATAAAAGGGTGTACTTCATGAATTGGTTGTGTGTTTGGATATTCGTCATGGCGGTTTGGCTATTAAAAGGTTTCTGAGGTTATGTGTGTTTAACCATGGTCGGGATGAAACCATTATCAAAGTTCGTTTAAATCTCAAAGAAGGCCGATTTGAAGCGATTAACGAGATGATGTGACAACGGCGTTAATTGATGTTATTTATTTGAGATTGTAGTGAAATATCACGGCAAGTGTACTTAGTATCCGAAGGTATCGGGGATGGTTGGATGAAGATTCTTCAAGATCCTTGTTCGAGCTTATTATCAAAAATGAAGACTTGGAAATCTAGTTATTGTTGGGTGTCTTTTACCTTTTTTTACCACTTGGGGAATTGGGCTCATACCACAAAATAACTATCACTTTAAGGAGTTACGTTGTAGTGCTCGGTGTCACATTCAATTGTGGATTTTCAAGAGGTAATGTCGTCTTATACTTGATGGTTGGTTGGTTGAAGAGTATAGAGTACATAGAGTACTTAGAGATGCTAATGGAAATCGGCACCGCTCTTTGTTACATATGTGCAAGTTTAAGTCACGAGTTCGGGTTAGTTTACTTTAGAGTCAAATTCATCATATTGGGTTTTCTCCATCACCGTCACAACAAAGAGCCTCTTGAATGATAATGGGAATGATTACATGTTTTGCCAAGAGATGATGAAAAGAGAGATTATGACGTTTGAACACAACATTTCAAGCCTCGTTCTCTAAAGAAAAGAAATGTGTGCGTTTGAGTGCGCATTATCTTACGAAGAAGAAATCTTCTCTATTATGACCATTCTCATCAACATGCTTCATACTTTTCCATGCGCTTGGTCATCAGTGAACCGGCTACCATTGATTGTTTTCTTATTCCACTTGCTCAACTATAATGACGATGGTGACATCATGTGCTAATTTTATGGGGAGAAGTGTGAATATAATACTTTTGGATGATTTCACTTATTTAGTCAAGAATGGCATCTCCGTATGCAATTCTTGAGGGAGAAAAGTGTGAATTTTTGCATTGTTGATTGATATTTGAGAATATAAATGGTCATACGGCTCTAAACTCATGTAAGAACCGAGCTTCTTCTTATCGGGTCATCTTCAAATGGAGTTTTCTCTTCTAAGAGCCGTTGGTTGACATCTTCACTCGGATTGATGAGTTTATCGACAAAGTGCTTCCGGTTAATGCTTCACGTATACATCAACATGATGATTACGAACAATCTCTTTGTTCTTGTTTGATGTGATTGGTAGTTAGGTGTTACCATCTTGTGTGTTCGTTGCGACTGATTCTTGATTTCCTTGATGAACATCTTTACTGTTCTTGTTTGATTGGGAGGGATTTTATTTAAGGGTTTGCAAGATGTAAGTTAATTGGGATGCTTTTGGTGGGATGCTTTTTGGTGTGAGTTAAAGATGTTAACTATCTATTCCCCAACCGCACAATCTTGAAGAAGGTCGAGTCTACGATGCATTCTACATTTTCGCTACATGTTAAAAGACTAAAGGCGAGTTACATTTAACGATCTAAAGACTTCTTCTTAATCCGGGCATTTATCAAACAGATTGTCGGTTTAGGGAGAGCACTAATTGGGAGAGAGTTATAAGTCGATTCAATCCCCAATTAGACTTGCTCATATTCTTTAGCGATGACTCCTCGACACGTTGATTTTGACTATTGTAATATTGCGGTTGCACTATTGAATAATAATCCGCTCTTTGGTATTCCTTTGCCAAATCTCCACGGATTATTGTTCATGAAAAATGATCCTCTTTGGTATTCCTTTACCAAATCTTCACGGATTATTGTGCACTCGTAAATCAACCACATGAACATTAAGGAAAATGACTTCCTCATCCGCTTGAAGACATTATTGGTGAATCTTCGGATCGGTCTCTATATGTATATCTTTAGGAAGATGGAATTGATGTTGAGGAATCATTTGTTCGGTTCATTAAGTGGGTCAATGTACATCCGGTTGTACATTTATTCACGTGTTGGACATTTGACACAAGTTGATTACTTTGGAGTTAATCATTTATCACTTATTTGAGATTGAAGTTGACTTTCACAAAGGCGTGTTCTTATTTGATAACTTGCTCGGGCTTAAGAATTTGAGTTGAAGACTTGGTTTATCTAGTTACCGTGATCGAGGTGGATGGTTGAAGACCTGATTAACTATCACTATTAGGAGTTACTTTGTTTTACTCAGTGTCACACGCATATGACGTTGTGGATAATCGCAAGAGGTGTTAATGTCTCATACTTTGTTTGGGTAGTGAGTACTTAGAGATTTGCTTGAAGCATAAATTCTCGACACCGTTCTTCCATCATTGGGTGCAAGCTTAAGATACAAATGTGGGAAAGTTGACTTTAGTTTCAAGTATGGTATATCGGGTTTTCTTCATCGGTGGTCACTTCAATTGTCTACATAAGGGTTGATAAAATAGTTAGAGAGTCTTGACAAGTTGATTCTCACAAGAGTTCAAGTGTTCTTCTCGGAAAGATTTCAAGTATTTGGGCTTATACTATGTTGTTGATTCTCAAGTGTCTAAACTAGCAAAGGGGAAGGAGACAAGCATATAAAGCATAACAAGTACACATGGTGAACTTAATACTTCTAAGTGATTGAAGTTATCCGGGAAGACAAATGTCATGACCGCAGAAACTCGATGTATCTAGTAGCTTCTAGTGTTCTTGTTCCAACTACATGGGGAAGAGATGTAAGAAAGTTTCAAGATAAAAGAGGTACACAAGTATGACATATTCGGGAGAGATAAATGTATGACATGAGGAGGTGTTATCGTTATTCTTTCGGTAGGAATGTGTGTACTGGATTCTTGAGCTTCATACACGATCATCGTGGAAGAAAAATGTGAACATTGTGGAGGTGTTTTCATTCCCTCATGATGTGCATTCGGGAGAGCTCTTGGGTATTGGTGTACTTGGGTTCTTGAGATTCTTACACGATCATCAAGGAAGAAAAATGTGAACATGGGAGGTGTTTTCATTCCCTCATGATGTGTATTGGGAGAGTTCTTGAGCATTATACAAAGAGACCGGCGCATCAATTCAACTACTTGGGGAATTGTTCTCTTGACACCTTTTGGAATGGATTGCCTCGAGACTTGATGGAAAAGGAATTTGAGAAGATTATTTAAGTGTGGGATGAAACGTTGTTGTTCTTCTATTGGATGATATAACCCCGAATGGAGATCCTCGATTATCATTCTTAAATGGAGCAATGGGATTTATGGTAATGGTGTGCTTTTCGTGAACTCAGGCTAAGGCAAGCTTGAAATAGAGCTTGAATCTGCTCATCTAATGGATTTTCGATTTGGGGAAGCTGCCAAAGTCTCTCTTTCTCAAAGGCTCAAGTTCACTCTTCTTTTACGGAGCCTCGGAAGCTTTGGTGGTGGAAGTTTAAAGATGACGAATTCTATCTTCTCTGACGTCATTCGATATCCTTATCTCGGTACTCGTATCATCATCTTCTTTAACTATATCATCTATTCTATCTTTGTAAATATTTATCCGAAAAAAAATACAAAATATAAAACCAACAAAAACAAAATAGAAAATTATAAAACCAACAAAAAGCCATAAAAATCGAAAATTTGAAAACATCTACGGTCTTAGAAATGTCATTCAATAATGGCGGGACCATAGATGAAGTTCGACGAAGGTGTAAATATTCTTTTCTAAACATGTCACAAACTATGGTTTCTGATTATTTCATCACGTAACCGGGCTTCAAAACTATGGCTTGCAGTTACTTCAGACTGTAACCCGCGCTTAAACTATGGCTTGCTATTATTTCAGATAGCAACCCGCTCTTTAAAGGAAGGAAAGTGTTGCGCTAAACAATTTTTCAAATATTTCGTGCACTTATCCCAATTCAAAATGAGGAAAGTATGTCGAATAGACATGTCTTCTGATATCGATAACATCTACGGTCTTAGAAATGTCATTCAATAATGGCACGGGACCATAGATGAAGTTCGAGCAGAAGGTGTAAATATTCTTTTCTAAACATGTCACAAACTATGGTTTCTGATTATTTCATCTTCAGTAACCGGGCTTCAAAACTATGGCTTGCGGTTACTTGATTGTAACCGCGCTTAAACTATGGCTTGCTATTATTTGAGATAGCAACCCGCTCTTTAAAGGAAGGAAAGTGTTGCGCTAAACAATTTTTCAAATATTTAGTGCACTTATCCCAATTCAAAATGAGGAAAGTATGTCGAAGGACTGTTGTTCCAACACAAATGTTTTTCCGTCTAAAATTCTTGAGAAAAATATTTGTTTTAACAAAATAATTGGTAAATGAGTTGCTTTAAAAACAATCAGTTCGAGTTTTATAAAATTGAAAACTTAATCAATGACTTGAGCTTTTAAACTTTTCGAAAAATGAGTCATTGATTGAGGGGGAGAATGTTTTCAAATCTATATCATCTAATGGGCTTTCTTAATTATCCTAATATGCTTAATTAAAAATGATGTTAACCTATGTTGAAGGACTAGGTGCCTAGGATAAGATTGTTAGGATTAGATGATTAGAGTTTGATGAACACATTATTCCCATGTCATATATGATCCGATTGATATGTTAATTTGACTTTTATTAGTCGATTGCTGTTTGGGTGATGTCGACCACCATATATCTGTATGTATGTTCACTAACGTATGCAGATATCATGGATATAAGAATGTTCCCGATCCGGATCCCACTAATGAAGATGATTGGATGCCGAAAGGAAAGGGTAACTATTTCTTGGGTTGACAAATGAAGAAATGGAGCTTAATTGGACTTCAATGGAGAGTTGGCATAAATGCAACGTAAGAGGTCTCACCGCATCGGCGAGATGGTTTTCTTCTAAGTGATTGAAGAAACGGAGCTTAATTTGACCTCGGTTGGCATTCAAATGCAATGTAAGAAGAAGTCTCACCGCATCTGCGACGGTTTTCTTCAAGCCTACAACAACAACAAAAGCGGCTCAACCACCTAACGTATCTTGTACATGATAAGTAGTGATGATACCATTTTTCTAAAAACTTTGAAAAATATTTGTTTTGAAAATAAATTGGACTTAATTTTGAAAATCACCGGACTTCATTTTATCAAAACCTAAGTCACTCAATCATCGACTACGGTCATCGATTGAGGGGGAGAGTGATTTAAAATAAAATATTTTCAAACAATATATCTTCAAAAGAGTCCTTTTTGTACGAAAATAAGTGGTGATCTAAAGATTTAATGTTATGTCATGGTATGATCTTTCTTTTGATTCAAGATCTTTCAAAATGAAATTTTTTATGTTCTTGTTTGATTGTGAAATTGTTTTGTTTTACTTAAAAGATATCTTAAAAACTATCATACCTGACACTAACAATCTTTAATGTCTATAATTGGTCCTCTATCAGTCATTTTCAAAATTAAATCTTGCCACGTCTTTCCCCAAACTTATTTAAATGATTTAAATCAATTGAGATCACAAATCTCAAAAGGTTTGAAATTTTGATCGGGAGAGATCGTTATTTAAATCTCAAATGCTTTTAATGGAATCGGTTTTAGTCCTTTTAAGGCACTCCTGCCTCCATGTGCCAAACGATTTCAATATATGATGCACATGATTGAGGAGGAGCATTTATACAAAAACTAGATGAGTATTTAAACCAGCCACATATTCTCCCATGTTTACTAAACCGTATTAAATCACTTGGGATCCAAAATCTCAAAGGGTTTGATATTTTTGATCGGGGAGAATTTGTGATTTAATAATGAAATTTGATAAATGATGATCGATTTGATTCAAATGTGCGATTGCTCTCTCATATGTGCTAAGCGCTTTCGAATCTCAAGCACATATTGAGGGAGCAAATGGTTTCTTAATGGCTTTTGTGATCGTGAATGTGCTTCAAAAGAACTCCTTCCTCTATGTGATAAAATGACTTCAAATATCCTATGCACATATTGAGGGGAGAATTTTACCAAGAAAATCAAATGGCTTTTCTATGAAAATTGTGATCAAAGAAAATATTTCAAAGTCCTCTTGCCTCCATGTGCTAAACAATTTCTAATCGTATGCACATGTTGAGGAGAGGTTTTCTAAATGATCAAAACTATTAAGGTACAAAATGCTTTGATCTCGTATCACAAGTACCTTGATTGTTTTTCCAAATGTTTTTCAATTGGTTTCGAGAAGGAATGAACTGTACCAAAAGACCGACCATTTTACTTTATGCATGAAGTTATAAGGATGGTGAGGTTAGGTATTAGTTCCCACGATCCGCCGAGCAGGAGGGATCTACCGAGAACAATCCACTAGATAGTGTAGAGTCCTTAGGTATATTGAAAAAGGAGAAAAATGAGAAAATGGGAAGAGTGCCGATTGAGTGCGAGCTAGTCTTGGAATAAACCCAACAAGGTTCTAGTAATGAAGTCTCGGTAAGCTTGAAGGGGTTGAAGAATGAAAAGAAATGAATGAGAAAAGGTGTAAAGAAATAGCACTCCAATAATTCAACCTTAGGGCGAAACCGGGTTCAATACATATGCTCTTGGTGCTTACTAAGGTAACACTTGGTATTGAAGACAAGGCGTCATGGACCCGATGGACGACCGCACTAAACTTCCCAACCTACTCAAGTTCCTCTTAAAGGGCTTGTTTCATTCTCACGGGAACCGATATAATCTATCAATTTCTCTTAGAGATTGTTGATATTGAAGAAGTCCCTCTCCACAGTCTCCGTCATAAGAACCAAATGTGCACTATTTAGTCTAGAGCCAAGAGATCATCCACAATATCTCATTAGGACACAAAATTAATGAAGACTTCTTTGTTTCACACAATGTGGAAAGTAAGTATATATTTAGAGTCCCTCTGAATTATCCTTGTGGTATTACCAGAACATCCGAGTGATATGAAAATATTCACAATGAAGATGGAAATCCTTCTAGAGCCAACATCAAACAAGCTCTTGTTGGGTGACATGTGAGACCTTTTCTAAAGATCAAACTTGTGACAACTGGATAGAAACGATGGGGCGATTCACTTATGAATCAACCTTGGTCCAGGAAATGAATTGACGAATACTTTTGGAAAAACCGTTCGATGTGCAAATCATCTTTTCTCTAGCGCATCGAATGTGTATTCATATTTCAAATTCAAAAGTATCTCTAATTGAAAAATACTTTTGGAAAAACCGATTCGATGTCTTGAATCTCTTCTTTCTCTAGCATGTCGAATGTGTACTATTCTCAAATACAAAAGTGTTTTGATTGAAAATTGATCTTTCTCATAAAACCTTCGTCGTATTGCAAAACTCTTTCTTCTAAGCAATACGCGATTGTTTTTCAAATCATTTTCATCAATCGGTGAATCTCAATTTCTTGGTTCACTCACCCGTGTTGTCTTCTTTGAGGCGTTCGGCGAGAGCGACTAGAGCATTGCGAAACCACGTCAAGGAGGTTCTTGAACTCTACGATCACGAGCGAGACTTGTCTTGATCAACGGAAACCGTGGGCGTGTACCTCAATTCAACTAAAGTGATCAAAGACACTTTCGTGTTTTATTGCTAGCTTGTTTGCGGTACATTTGACGATTGCGGTGATCGAATTGAGGAGTCAATCAAAGCCGCATGCTCACAAAGATCCACACAATTGAAGAAATCATGACTTGTGCTTATCTACATAACACGGCTCGATATTTCTATACTATGCTTACTACTGCTGCGCAAATATCATGAACCGATAAAGCTTCCGCTACTCGATGAAAAGATCTCATGATCCGAGAGTGTGAGCATGTCGGTCCAAAAGTCACAACATCACATGATGGCAACACAACAAAGGGTGATCCGAGATTTCGCGTGGTGATGATCTCAAAGCTCAAGATCATCAAAGATGTGGCTCGGTTCAAAGACCTCCACCGAAAGTACAAAGCACTCGGACTTTGAAGTTGCACTACAAAAGCACAAAGATTGCGGAATTGAAGAATTGAAGTTTACGAGCTCAAGAACGAAGTCAAAGAAAGAATGCTAGGATGCAAAATGTATTTCATGGGGTGACCTCCCTTAGGGGGAGATTGTTAGGAATTGAAAATTCCATGTTAAAGTGTCGGTCACCCCAATTATGGTCTAGCATAAGTTAGCTCGTATACTTGTAGTTATTTATGTTATTTAGTAGTTAATTAGTCGGTTTGTAGCGTAGTATAGTTTAGTGTAACACCGTGGAGGAAGGGCGGGTCTTTACCCACCTATGCACGATCCACGTGGCCGATGGGAGGTCGTGTATTGTGTAACTATAAATACCCTTCCATCCTTGGAAGGGTGTGGCTAACAATCTAACCTTTCACATTTTTGTTCTACAACTCTCTACCAAGAACACCATCTCTCTACTTTCTCTCTCTAAAATGTCTAACATGTATTTTGATCATCCAAGACCACCCGAATCATCAACACAATAATATTATCGATCCTACATCTTCCCAGATATACAAGATTTGCACTTATCAAATGATTCATCATTGATGTCTTGCAAAAGCCCATCGTGTTGCAGCTGTTGCATGCGTTTCTTTCCTATATGAGCAAGTCTACAATGCCAAAGAAATGAAGAATCCAAATCACCTTTGATTCTTTTATTATTGATGCTAAAGATGTAATTATTTTTAACAATCATATTATCATGCAAATCAATTTCAAACACACCATTTACTAGAATAACATTAAAGTAAAAACACCATTTAAAGAAACCGAAATTCCATAATCGGTAAATGTATGAGCGAAACCAATATCTTTTAACAAGGAAACGAAGCGACACCCCTAACAATGGAAGGTGCGTGAATGACAATCGTTTAATGGCGATACTAAACCCGAAGGTAAAACTAAATCAAACGTGCCTATAGCTTCAATGATGCATGTGCTCCATTACCAGCGTGCGGTATTAACGTCCATAGGCAAGCTTCCTTGCTCCTTTAAGTCCACGTAGTGTATTACAAATGTGAATACCACATCCGATATCATATACCCGAGAATTTATTTTATGAGGAAAAGCAAATAATTCTATCATCAAAGAGTACACGAAGTCGGCCACGGTGCGGTATTTTTATACCTCTTATTCGCAACTCATCAAGGTAGAGTGGACAATTCCTCTTCTAGTGTCCTACCTCGGTGCGTGCGATGACAAGCCATATCCTTCTTCGGTTCTCACGCTTTTTGGGAGGGTACTACTTGGGTTCTTGTTGATAAGTCATAACTTGTTTTCCTTATCAACTTTACCCTTACCTTTCCTTTCTTGTTCGCTAGCGGCTTATTAGGCTTAGAAATCCTACCCTTACGGATGGTCGAACCGCAGTGTAGGGGCCTTCTTGGGCAAACCTTTCTCGTAATCAATGAGCATTGCATGTACCTCATTTGACTGTCTTCCCCGTGCAATGCATATTGTAATTGCGCATGCGAAACCATCAAACTCCTTGTTAAGGGATCCGTTGATCGAGGCCAATTTGTATGTCATTGGGGTAGACATAGTTAAGTCGCCCTAAGCGGTCCATGTAACTCATCATTTCCGAGCGTTGGGCGCTTACGTGTTTCCTTCTCCTTGCTTGCAAATATGAAGAGCATCTATCGGATCATCTGACTCTCTGATCCACAGAGCTTTTCAAACAACCTTGCAATTCTTCAAGCATGAGATTGGGAAGTAATTTTCAAACTGTTTTTGCAAGTTTGGATTCATACTCCAGCATAATGCAGCGACCTCATTATACTTGTCATACTCAGTTGCCATGCGGCTCGTGCTTTAGCGATAGCATCATTGCGAGTTCGGGAGGACAGGTGTAGTAAAATAATTGAGTCTTTTGGCAACCCTCAAGACAATTACGAGTTGCTGATACCAATCATTGAAATTCGCTACAGTCAATTTCTCTCGATCAAACATAGATTTGAGCAGCGAGGCTAGTGCACGATGATTCGACTTGAGCCATTTCTCTGAAATAAAAGTTCAAAAGTTAGTACTTTCGATAAGTAAAACATTCAAGAAAATAAATACCCTTTGGTCAATATTCATATTAACCATAGTATTTTCCTTGAATTTTGGATCTTCATTATCATAGTTTCACCACATCGGTTGATGCTCTTGGTGAAAGTATAGAATAGGTAATTGTTGAAAAACAATAATTGTCAAACAAGTTTTCAATTCCAAAAGTTACGGATTTACAATTTTGCCAAAACAATTAATGCAAAGCGTAAGCATGTTTTATCCCATCTTATGCCTTAAGTCATAGGTTTCACTAACTAACTTAATTAAGTTGTCTAATTTAGAAGCGCAAATAATTAAGTGAGGTCTCACACAACAAAATAATTCACCTTGTTATTGTAATCCAGATCAAGGTCTCACATAACTAAATTACAAATTCAAGTGTTTCATATCATTAGATGGCATAAACTTAAATTTAAAGGGTAAAATTTTTTACGTGTAATCAAAACTTATGTATAAAGAAGCATGCATACAACTTTATAACATAATATTTTGAAAAAACTTACATGAGATTTTAATTGCTAAGATTGAATTCTACAAAGTTTTAATCGATGCGTTGAGACTTACAACTTTGCACTAAGATGCTTCATACATAGAATGGTTATACTAGGTAGCTCAATCGAACTCACAGGCGAGAGGACGGTGGCGCTAAGCATAACCTTAGACATCCATTCGGTCATGATATGCACTTCTTAATTAACCCTTTATAGTTTGTTCTAGTGGGTGAGCCGTTCTAACCATTTAGTGCGATCGCATCAATCGATTAAAAGTTCAAGAATAATTCTTTGATAACAAATCGGTTTACGCCATTATTTAGTCTATTTAATTTTCTATTCCAAAAAACCCTTTTGCTTACTAACATGTCAAACAATATATAAACAAAAAGAATTTTAATAAAATTAAACACACTCAAATAATATAAACATATAACTAAACAATTTAACATATGTAAAAACAATTAGCCACATGCATAATTATTTCGATAAACTCTAATAAACAATTCTAGGCGTAAATAATGCATACATTAACTAGGGCTTTCAACTACAAGGTGAAGAGCCACATATATCGACAAGTCGATTAAGTAAATAAAGTCAATAATATACCAATTAGCACATAGCAATTTTTATTAGTTATAATTGAGGTCTTCCCAATTCAATAATTATCAAATAAATAGAACATGTGTATCAACTAAACAATTTATAATAAACAATACTCCATGGCAAAACATGCATGTTCCACCATGGATCCCGCATAACAATTATCACCCAAGATACGCATATTACATGGCACATAACAATTATTCATTAATTAACCACATAAAATTAGCATGCTACCTAGGGTTTCTACAAGTTTTACAAAATTAAAACCTAATTAAATAAAATAAGGGTAATCGACCCATAATAAATAAAATTAGGGTTTCGAATTCAAAACCCTAGAAACCATAAAAAGCATGCATATAATCATAAAGATTTAATTTTTATGTGTTTCGGTAATTAATTACATCATATTAACGACTCGTGATGCCACTGTTGGGATTTAATACTCATAACAATTATATAAAGCAAGTAAACATCATCAAAGTATGCAGCGGAAGTAAATAGGAATAATACATGTAAGTAATTAACCGAATAAGAAAACGCGTACCTTTTAGCAATTCAAGAATCAAACGATGTTAGAACAAGAACAAAACCCAAAACCCTAACTTTAGGGTTTATATAATTCGACCCAACCAAGATCGACCACCAAGGAATTCACAATCTCAAGTGTGCTTGTTCTTCGTTCTTGTACACACGTACTATTAGCGATTTGATGTGAAAAGCTAGTTTCTTGAATCACAAATAAAACCAAATAATTAATCTTGAGTTAAACAAATCGAAACCCTTATGGTGATGGGTGTTAGATCGCCACACAAGAAAGAGAAGAGGAGGAGAGAAATTAGGTTATCAAAGTGATCCAAGGTTAGTTAATAATGAATACATTGATTTGTATTTATAGTTAACATAACTTGGAGTACAAGTTTGAGTGGGTTTGGGTTTGGGAAACCCCAACCGATCGGCCACATCAACCCAAAGGGGTTCTAGATCTTTCCCGACTTATAATTTCATCTCTAGTCCTCGTAGTTTATATTTAACGACCGTTAACAAAACCTCGTTAATTATTTAACTATCGTTATGTTTTATTTCGTGACTAATAATTAATAATAACATTTTATATATTAATTATTAACATCAACTCTCATATGTAATGTGTGCAATCCCGAAGTCTCGAGTTCGAATCCGGACATACGTATATTTAAATATCCATAAAACCTTTCAGGTTTGTCTTCTGGTTTTTTATTTATTTTTTGTGAGTTCGACTAGGTCCGTTTATGAAGTCACACTACTACAAAAATGGCCTTTTAGACCGGTTGTAAAAGCCTTTTAGACCGGCTTATTTTCAAAAAAATATCAATCCCAAACAGCCCTTCATATGCAGCAGATTAAATAAGAAATCTCAGACAGCCCTCTTTATAAGCATTTCTCTAACTAAAAATGCTTATAAAAAGGGTTGTTTGGATTGCTTATTGAAACTACGTATAAAAGGTTGTTTGGGATTGCTATTGAATCAACATTTACGCTTGAGAATATGCAAATAAAAAAAACATACAGTATCGTTAAAGAATTACAAACCAAACAAAGAAACATTCATTAGAATTACAAACCAAATACTAAGAAACTGGGACAATGCGACCACGTATTGCTGCAGCGTCACACTTTCACTTGCTAAGTTGCAAACTTTCAAACAAGCTGCACAACAAAACACTAATCAATAAAATGTAAATAATGACCACTGCTAATGACAAAATGTAGGAAGTGTTGCCTAACAGGAAGCGATACATAATATTAGAGGTGGCAAAGTCGGATAATGAGATACCAGTTAAGTCAAATGACTAACATTTATTACTGGTCCACATACAACTATTAGTATACCATTGAGGCTACCTTAAAGGAACACAATGGCAAAACAAAAGTTCGGTTGCGTCCCATTGGCTTATTTGATCTGCTTCATTTTTAGTTGTACATGTACCTATTTGACCCGTTAGGAATAACAAAAACAACTCATTTTCATGGTAAATGGGGTTAAATTGCCACCCCTAGCTAAATTTATAAAGTATTTAAGAAGCCTACCGAGACGGTGGTCTGCAACCACCAGCTTCAATGGGAGTCAGTTTTGCCAATTTGAATTGTTCGAGAGTCTATAGTATACACACCATAGTTACTTATTACTTGCATTAAGTGACTAATTACTAGAGGTTATAGTGACAAAAATAATACATACTTTGTATCTTTTTGGCAAGCTAAGTTTCGGCTTTCACAAAACAACTTCAAATGTGTTTCCAATTATGCCCGTTGTTCAACTGAGAAGCAAAACAAGAAAATATTAAAAAATAGCTATTACCTGTATAAGATATCTGATAGAAACTGACTTTGACGCCTTGCTACAGAATCGCAACTTGGATTTGTAAGATAAGAAGCATAATTTAATACGAGTAATGAAGATATATACTAAGAAAGTTCAAAATCTAAAATGATGATATAAAACCACTCATCATCCCATAAGATTTTTAACACCAAAACTATAACATATAGAAACTTAGATATGCTGACATTTTAAGTAAATTTACCAATAGAATACTCATAAAGGGTCTTTATATGGAGGTCTAAAAGACCATTTTTGTAGTAGTGTGTTGGGCGCAATATAGTCACTATAACAAAGCATAAACGATCTTTCTAGACGAACATGCACCTATATCATCCTAAAAAACAATTATAACGAGCCAATATAGTCACTATAAGGACGTGAATGTTACCTTGCTTTCACAATGGCATCGATTGTGCTTTCTTCCTGTGAGCTAAACTGACCAGTCTGGGTAGTTACCTTAAACAAAGCATAAATGATCTTTCTAGACGAACTTGCATCTATATCATCCTAAAAAACAATTATAACATGGGTAAAGTTCAAAACACAACACTACAGCCATTTTAGAATTTATCTAATTACACTTGCAACCACACTGCACAATCACAATCACATTACTAATCAAGAAACTATAAAGAATAGCCATTAGAAGTCTAAACTAATCAAAAAATCATTTTGATACATGGACAGAACAACCTTCTTAGATAAAGTGCCCAGAACAACAAGGACACCATATAAACTCAAGGACCCCCATTTGAATATTGTAGTCAAATGAGGAATTCTTCTTAATAAGCTATATTTTCTACCTAAAACACTTAATATTAGTAATGAGTAGTTCTATTTATATCATGTTTCCTGAGAATATCTATTTCGACACTAAAAAGAAACTAATATATGTAACAAAACACATTAATATTGTCAATATCACCTTCACCACAATAGAATAACTGATAACTTTACCTGCTTCTTGGGCTTTTCTTGAGGCCAAATTAAAATCATTTTATGTTGTTGATGAACTCATCTCCGGTAGACACAGCAGCAAGATATGAAACTAATCTTTTCAATCTTTCAAATATTTAAAATTAATGAGTTTTACAAAGAGAACATAAAGAACCACCAAAAAAAAGAAAAGCTTCTAACCATCTAATACAGTATATGTTTTGGGCATTTTTAAGCCTTGGGTTCACTCATAGATAAACAAATCTATCATCTAAGATAGAAGAGTTTAATGATATCATCGAGGCATCTCTATCATCTAAGATAGAAGAGTTTACTAAGAACAGCTGCAACCACGAGATAATCGAAAGTTGTGACTTTCGTACGTGAGTAAGTCCCTTTGTAACTTTCAAATTTTGCTTTATTTGTTTCCCTTTTCCTGGTTTTTTTTTTTTTTTTTTTTTTTTTTTTTTTTTTTTTTTATTTCTCTTTAGCTACGCTTCACCTGTTCATGCATGATACCAACCTTTTTGTATCATCTTTTTGAGCTTTTATTCTTTCTGTTTGTGTGCTATGAATTGTGTCACTGTTTCAGTATCTACTTGATTGGTTGTTTTGAAGGTCCCACGAGGACATGTCTTTGAAAATGATTGACTACATGGTTGATGAACATAACATTGATATAGATTTTGGATGCCTTAAGAAAGTGAAGCACTAATGTTTTTAGCACCATTACATATGACTTTGTTAGCATAAAGATAAGGTCTGTCAACAAAGTTTACATTCTAATATTGTGCATAACATAATACTTATATTCGTCTATTGCTTTCGCAGGTCCTAGAGTGAAGTTCCTCGACGTTTGAGGTGGACAGGTATTGGAGTGGTCACTGTGAGTACAAGCACAGCTTTGCTAATCCGGCTTTTTAGCCCTGAATGTGAACCCCATAACATTGAGGCAAATGAATGAGAAGCAAACAAATGAATCAAGTTATGTGATTTTTTTTATGGTCTAAACGACGAGGTAGATATGAGGATCAAATTAGAATTGATTGATTATGAAATAATGAAGAAAGAATTAGCCTTTGACGCTTTTTCTGATGATATTATACAACTCAAAGTGAACAAAGCATTATATATTTTATTGCAGTATTGTGAAATCTTTTTTGTTCTTTCTAATGCTATTTAAATATTGCGGGTTTTAATTTGTTACTTTTTGTTCAGGAACTAAATGGGAGGTCTTTTCATGTTACTTTTGCTACTGAGTGTGCTATTAGTCTAATAAGCGTTTGTAGTTCAATCCATTACCACAGGAAGGCTGTAAAGTGTGAATGATTGACAAAGATTTAACTGAGCCAGATTGGATGGTAGAGGCGGTGTGTCCACCTAAATTGGTAGCTGAGGTAATCAGAAATTAAGCTAGGTGATATTCCTGAAAAAACGAGGCTATTCATTCTTCTTTCAAGTAACCTTTTTTACCTCTTTAAAATTTGTATGAAAGTTGATTTTACAATTGAAAATGGCTATTTATTTTTATTTTTTATATAGTTCGAGTGGGTTGACAGGGTATATTTTCTACGGAGTATCAAAGTTTTTGATAATGACTTTGCTCAATGTATGATTAAAAAGAATAATTTATAGAAAAATTCAGATATGCAAGTAAAATGATCTTTCAGGTTTAATCTTTTGAGAGTATAGTTTATATCAAAACTCCTATCCAAATTTTGATGATTTATTTTCTTCCTTTATCTAATTTATTTCAATAGTTTTTGACTCATTTATGCTCTAAACTGTGATGAAATTCCTAATACCAATATTACAGGTAATTTTGTTTTTCAAAAGGATTGGGTAGAAGGTTTCTCTTATAACTGGTGATACTTCTAATTTTTTTGTTGGATCAATGTTTGTTTCATAGCTTTCTTTCACTCGCGAGCTCTGTTGGAGTAAACTACAACCATCTTAAAGATCAGTCGATCGCGGGAATGCTATTAATCACCATAGCCCGTTCAACCGAAGCGGTTCGCGAAGCGCCTATAGACAATTTCTATTATCTTTTTAGTGATGCAAATTTACTCTTATATAGCTGTAATATTGGAATTATGTTTATTAAATGACATGAGCCTTCATTGATATAATTGGATTCTCCAATTAAATATGACAAATACATCGATCATGTTAGTTATTTATAGACATTGTTATTTATCTTATTCTTTTAGAACGACAACTAACTATCTCACAATATATAAACCACACAAGTTGATCTCACTAAATTCATCTCACATGCTTATAACACGACTTAAAAACAAACCTATTTGGTACGGGACATTATCACATAATACGGAATATTGATGCACAAAGCCTCTTATATATAGACACTATTATTATCACTTTATCTAACTAATACTCTTCTCATTTTAAAGCATGTATATAGAAACACAATATTTTTCAAGCAAGGAAGAATGTGCAATACACAGTATAGACATACAAAGTGAAAAAACAAAGGATTAACACTTTATTTAACATGGAGTATTTGGTAGGGGACATTATCACGTAACATGGAGTATTGATGAACAAAACCTCTTATATATAGACACTATTATTAACACTTTATCTAACTAATAATCTTTCCATCTTAAAGCATGTAGATAGAAAAACAATATTTTTCAAGCAATGAAGTCTTATTTTCATAGAAACTGTCGATGAAATTGTTCTAAAAACAAAGTATGACTCTATTTAGTAAAGGAATTTAACAATTACCATTTCACAAAAAATCCCACTTTCAAAACATTTCTTAACAACCTTCTTACGATAAAGAAAAATATGTTAGCAATAATTATAAGTCATGCCCGCCCATTGGGCGGCCTTTGAAATCTAGTATATATATATATATATAAATTCCACTAGATCGGGTATATTGGTGCATAAAACTTGTGTGAAATTTTTTTTATAATTTTGAGTTTTGATACGTTTTTTTTAATGCATAAAAAACGAATTTTGATGCACAAAATTTTCAACTTGTTTTAGATGGATGCGCAATGTTATTTTGATTAAAAAAGTCAAAAGAAGTTGGGTGCAAAAACCAATTTTTGATACACAAAAAAACGATTTAATGCGCAAACGTATTTTTTCATAAATTTTTTCGAAAAAAATATCCACTTTTAGAAAAAAAAAAAATTACAACTCTTTCATGCACCATCAAACCTGATCTTGTGGAATTTTTTGGGAATTTTTCGAGAACTTTTTTTGAAAAAAAAATCTTTTTAACTTTTTACGGATATTTGTCTTTTTATTTGATCTTTATCCTATATATATATACTAGCTTCATGACCCGCCCAATGGGCGGGTTCGCTTCATGATATTACTTGACAAAACCGGACGTAAATAAATACCGAATGACATAAAATATCTTAAGCCAAAAAGTTGGGAACAATAAAAAGAGTGTTCATGTATTATATGTAAAAACATCATTGAAAAAAAGTATGAGAACAAATAAGTTACATGGTATTTATTCATATACGAAATAAAAATTCTTTGAACACTTGTACTTTAGCAAAATTCTTTGCACACTTGCACACTTGTACTTTATCCATATTAATTTGTACATAAACATATTCTCATGCCATAGTTGTATGCACCACTTCCATTAAGGGCGTCAATAGACTTGCAACTGTATCTTTGTTACATGTCCCATTTAACATAAAATGAATGAGTCGAAGACCTAAAAAGAGTGCAAAAGAAGCAACATAGAAAAAGAAATGACATGTTTAATGCTTCCTAAGATGAACATACTTAACTAAATACATATGTTCAACTATGAAACCCCCATATACTTCCAATGATAGTAAGAATAACCTAACTTGGTGCTTATCCAATTTACTACACAACTTATTTAGTGTCCGACCCGAATATCGAGAAAGCCAAACGATCATTCTCCTAAGTTAAAAAATGATACCTTTTGCATATGAAATGCACAACTTTAGTTATATGTTCAGCTTGTTACCTGAATGTTTGTGCCTTGAGTCAAGTAGTCACAGCCTCCATCTTCGGAAAATTCATCCAGGTGATTTTGTAATTTTGAATGAAGTTTTAAACATGACTGGTCCTACATAAATGGTACACTAAATTATTCACAAAAAAAATTGTGAAAACGAAAGAAAGGTATAACCAAAACATCGCATACTACAGATCTTGTAGTAGTATAAATCATTTAAAATAGCATAAATGAAAGCTACTGGTTGTTGTGGGTGTCATATAAACCATTGACACGTAATTTGAATATGGGTTGTCAATAGATACAACATACATGAGTGTAGGATAGTCTTTGGCTAAAATAACGAAGGTTAAGCACTATGGTGCAAAAATAATTCGAATGGCACACCACCATCATGAGAGATTATTTCCACCATATCATTACCTGATTCAGAATTGCAATGAACATAAACTTACACCGTTATAAAATTGAGTCACATATAAACATATTATCTCATACAAATTCGTTCTCGGAGTTTGCAATATACCTAAATAAAGTAGAATAACGGCATGCAGCAGCCACCGGTGCCTAACTTATTTTATTGCATTTGCATCAATATCCTTGATAATTAACACCATTTAAAAGCATAGAAGAGCGGAAAACACTAATCAAACCCGACAACTGAGTGGGGTTTAGACTAAGAGCAGATCTAATTAATTTATTAAAACCATGATTATATGGTAATGATGGTCAAAACAAACTTGAGAAGCACGTAACAAATAAGTATTTACCAAATACAATTTAAAACTAACTATTAGTTCATGTATTTAATATTGATTTCACCAAACAAATACCATTGCTATTATTAAACTACTAATGATCAACTCAAGCGCAGTTACGAAGTTCATGTATCATGAGTGTCCAAACCGATGTTTTAACAATATTTATATAAGTTGGTAAAAAATTTAAACCCATATATAAAGCTAAAACACCTAACACCAAAACTAATAAATAGATATCATCATCATGCTACAAATGAGACTAACCTCTATGTTTGAATAGTGTCTACATTGTATCTTGCCTAAGATGGAACACAAGAGTGGACTTACAAGTTACTATTATAAGCCGCTCCTTTTCTTATAACATAAATAAATAATCCAACTTTTGAAATCAATGAAAGAGTTATATTGAATTACTTATATGTTGGTATGTAAGTGTGTACCTTGATTAGCTGCAACACATTTAACAGCACGATCAATGGCATATTTTAATAGCCCATTAGCACAACTTTCTTCCCTTTGACAATTTGAGAAAAGTCTTGGACATTTAGTTTGCGATATTCCTGAGAATGGACCACCATCCATTTTGCATCATTATAACTACTGAATCTAAGTGAGCAAAAAACTTGACAAACAACCAAACATATTGCCTAGGATTAAAAGACGATCACAACTATAAACTGAAACAAATGAACAGAAGAAGAAGATATATTCACCTTCATATCACAACTATAAAACTGAAACAAACCGATGGCACCGGTCTTGCATGAGGCACCAAAGTCCTTTTTAGATGTTTCAATGCTTTCTCTTCCTCCATCTGCACATTTATATCGACCACATGTAAAATAAATGTATTGTGTTGAAGTATCACAACAACAAAAACATTATGCATAAAGAGTGTAACAATACCATCTTTGCGGACTCTGCATCATCTCAGTATCTCTTTTACGTCATCTATTTCTCCTTGATTTTTTGGTCGAATTTTTGCAGCTCGAGATTCTACATGTAGATCAAATTCCTGAACTTCAGTCTAATTTCTCAATGTAAAACATAGATCATAGAGGTGGAAAAGAGAAGTAGAACTGTGAAAGAAGTTGGTAAAACTAAAATGAGTGTTGAGATAATTGCTTATTACAATTTGATTAAAGTTTGTCAGGTAATTGTTTTTTGCTACTATCATTAGCCAGTTTTTTGGTAAAAAGGCACACCCCTAGATTTTTGTTGGTCAAACCAGTGTGCTTACTGTACAAAATTGATAAAGATATAGTTCTATGGAGTATGATATAGATTTGTTTCCCATCTTGTGTAGAGCTACAAAGAAATAACAAAATCTAATTTCTCAATGTAAAACATAGATCATAGAGGTGGAAAGATGATTCGGTTAGGCGGTTGGGTATGTGAAATAAATCGAGTTGGGCCTCCAGTACTTATCATTCTTATTAAAGTAATTAATAAATTAAGAGTGTTAGAACAATAGTCTCAATCTTCAAATACAAGCTAAGAGAATATATATACTTTAATAATCAATTTTGCAAGGTTTGGCACGTTTTTAATTTGGCGCATTTGAGATAAAGTACAACCAAATCGACCCGTACCATATATTGCCATTGCCAATAGTTCATGTCAATTTTGCATCAAAACGACTTTTTTAACCTCAAAGTCAAAAGTGTTTCAAATGAATACATATTTATTATGTTTGACTTCAATGTCAACCGTTATATATTTTTGGAAGCATTGGATTAATTGTTGACTCGTGTTTCATTACAGGCTGAATATTTCCGTCAGTTGCTTAAACCTGTTACATAGACTTGTCAAACTTTAAGCTTTTGATCAGTTAAATATTGGCAAGGTTTGCAGTGTTTCCTTTTAGCTAATTTGTTTGGTTACACATATGTAAACAAAAAAAAAGCCAACGGCCCATTCAGAAGTAATCATTAATTTGTCGTAAAGAAAGATAAAGATGAAAAAGTCAGTAAAACATGTTAAAGCTGAGTAAAATAGAAAACTCTTACATCACTATACACTCCTATCCTCTTTGCCAATAACTTAACACAGCGTAATAGTTCATGGAATTCCTGCTGTAAAACCTATCAAGTAAGAAAAGCACATAACTCATAATGTCAAAACAAAAAACATGGAAGTGAATCATTATCCAGCAGTAAGATTATGTTGGTTGAAAAACGAAAAATCTTTAAATACCATATGCTTTTTTTTATGATCAATCTGATGCACGTTGACATTAGTAATTCCCCACTCCAAAACATCACGCTGAAACACAATATTTGTACTCAAGCTTTAAAAACCAAGAAAGCTTATGTGTATAAAACATTCACACAATAATTTAGAAAGTTGAAATCGAAAATACCTTGGAATTTTTGTTGTTGTGAATCATCAATCCGATCTACGAAAACCACAAATGTAATGATAATCATATATTTTCAGGGTCTAATTTCAATAAGAAATTCACTGAACAATTAATTCACGATTACATAAAGAAAAAAAAATGAGAAATACTGACGAAAAAGAAACACATCTTGGAATCAAAAGATGATATATACCGTGGCTTTGGAATCAAATTTTTTGAGGTGAGATTGAAAAAAGACAAACTTCAAATCAAAATCACATACATGGATTAACAACGATTTATATTTTGTTTTTGTTGATGGAACCCTAACCCTAATATTATGTGTTTGAAATTATTATGGTATTGGGCTTAGTTTTATGATCGTGGTTTTAATTTAGGGGAATGTAAGAATAAAATGGGGAGGTTATGAAGAAGTGTTGATGGAAGTATAAATGGGGAGGTTATGAGTAGAAGGTGAAGTATATTAGTTTGGAAGTAGAAGATGATAAACAAATATGTTTATTGCCTCAGTGGTTGAGGCGTGGGTATTGAAAGAAGAGACCCATGTTCGAATCTTGGCTGTGGCAAAATTTTTTTTATAATGTATCCGGGACAAGTGCCATGGTGGCATTTCCACCTCATCATAGAGGCGCCATGTCAACATTAAAGTGCCATGTAAGCATTATACATGTGTCATGCTTAGTCCCATATATATATATATATATATATATATATATATATATATATATATATATATATATATATATATATATATATATATATATATATATATATATATATATATATATATATATATATATATATATATAATCTAGATCAAATAAGATCAAACTTAAAGTTGTTAAATGAGATCGAACTAAATTTGACAAGAGATAATCTCCTTACAATAAAAATAATTTTTATTTACTACAACTAAAATTGTTAAAGTATCGATAGATTTCTTTTTAAATTCTGAAACCTATGTGATACACTTTGATTAGAAGTTTAATGTGTATCATGTTTTTATATGTGTCGGTTTTTGAATATTTATTAGTGTAATGTGTATCACTAATCCAAAATCATGTATCATTTGGTTATTAGTTGCTAAAATGTTAATTTGTATTAAAATATATATATATATTTTTTGTGTATGATTGCTAAAATTCTTATTTATAAATGTTTTAGTGGTTTTTAGATTTGATCTTAGTTTTACAACTTTAAATTTGATCTCATTAACCCTCCCTATATATATATATATATATATATATATATAGGGACCTTTATTCAGAACCCATATAAGTGACAGAACTCCTCTTAACCAATCAAAATTATTTTGATATTAAAGATTTTAAATTTATTCTAAAGGGTATAATAGTAAACAACAATTTCTATATTATTTATAATTTCTTTTATGAAATTTCGTTTTTTAAAAATCTATAATTTTGGGAATTTTTTTCTTTTTTTCCTTTTTAGCATGCATTCTTTGAAAATGGTGGTAATGCAAATTCACATGTGTTTCAAGTATACAACTGTTTACACTTTTTTTTTTATCAACCAACCAATATTTCCGCCTTTTTTTTTTTTTTTTTTTTTAAGTTTGAAACACAAAGATAAAAAAAAAACTTTTTAAAATAAAAAACAAGATTAACATATTTATATGTTACATTTCATTTAATTACAAGTATAGAAAACACATATGCAATAAACATATTCTTCAAAAATCATAAATTATCTTCATGTATATATATGTTCATCCACTTCAATGTCTCCAATGATATCATCATCTTCATCAATCTGAAACAAGCATACACAAAAATAATTAAACCACAAACAACTAGGAAACAAAATTTAATCACAACAACTAGATAACATATTTAGACAATCTAAAACACATATGCGCATTTTAAAACATATATGCATAACTCTTTCATTGATTTTACACCAACCTTAAAAGACATATGCACACTTTTTTCATTCATTTTATACCAACAATAAAACACATATGCACCATTACATCGATTTTATATTAATCTTGAAACACATATGCATACACTTTTATTGATTTTATATCAACTATAAAACAAATATGTACATGCTTTTCTATTATTTTTATTTAAAAACCAACAAACTAAATCTCAAATAGACACATAAATTTATCAACAATCTGATTCAAACACATTGAAAATAATAAACAATAACCTAAACGCTAGAATGATTCGAACATAATCAGAAACTTCAAAATACACTACATAAAACACCAAATAGATTTACAAAAAACTAGTTACTTTTCCTCTTTGTAGTCAATAATACAAATCTACATATTGATTCCAATCAAAAATCCAATCTTAGTTGCATTAACAATATATCCAGTCACCCATTACCAAGGGAATTAATTCATATAATACTATACTAATAAAAGCAAAGTCATCCAAAAATCCAACGCAATTACATTAACAAAACAAGTGTATAATTTACTGAAAAACTAAAAGCAACATATAATGCGTAGTATTTTGGTAGCAAGAAATGCACCATGATTCAGAAATTAAATAATTATAAATCTCTTAGATTTCAAAGAGATATCCAGATTGGTCAAGCTTTTTTAAAACCGAACTATATTGACTTTGAGTGTAAGCACTTGAAATGAATATGTAAATTTTTATAAAGTTTCCACTGAATATATATCATCATGCATAAACTTAGATCTGTATATAAAAACACACAATATATATTAAATACTAGTAAAGTTTTTTGGCCGTGTTAAACACGGCGCAATATCGTTAGTACTAACACTAAAACAATTACACCGATTATTGCAAACAGTACGTGAAGCAAAAGCTTTTAATATATTTATGCACTTCACAACATGCTAAACATGTGTTTTGTAGTTGTCGTTAGGAGTGTGTTTGTCCATTAAACATATGTCATGATATAGTTGATCACCATGTTATGTTTATGTGCTTCATAAATTCATCGGTGCAACAAAGTGTCGAAAGAATTCTTTACTTTTAAACGGTTGATACTCCAATATGTACATGCTAACAAATTAGAACACCTTATTTATACTTTATCCCCTCATATACTTATGTTATATTTTCATAAGCATACAATTATTATGTTATTTAATTATTTTCATACTTGCTCTTATTTGCTCCATCTTTGCCATAAGTACGTTTCTTGCATCTTAAAAACAAAAGTTAATAAAAGATTATTAAGTCATAAATTAAAAGGGTAAAAAACGACAAGATCCAGTTTTATATTTCACCACAACATTCTTCACGATCCAATATTATATTTCACACCACAACATTCTTCACAGCTTCACTCACTAACCCCTGTTATGAGAGCAAACCTAATATTAAAAAGTTTATCAAGACAGAAAACATGGTAACCCATAAAAAGAAAAAAGAAAAATCTAAGCATGCGAAACCTCATTTAACCATTATCTTCCTCCTCATTTTGCTCCACGACAACTCCTATCTGATTAACACGTTCATCCACTACAAGTAAGCCATAAAAGGAAGAGAAAAAGATTAACTAACCATTTGAAGACACTAAAAGAGTAAAAGTAATAAATTGTTAGCAAACGCAAAAGAGAATGAAAAGTACCGTAGGTTTTAAAGGAAAAAAAAGATACGAACTTGAAAAGGGGTTTCGATGAAAAAAAATCTGAACTTAAGAAAGAAAATAAGATCAAGAGTGTTGGTGGGGATGGAGATGGCGTGGATAAAGGATGAGTAGGTGTATATTTATGTGTAAATTTGTAAGGGCTAAAAAAGAGTTTGATGAATAGTCAGCTACTATTCAAATCTGATGTGGCAAGTTTTTGGGATAGGAGTGCCTTTTATATAACAGTAAGAAATAATAAAAAGATAAGATAAAATACGCACCTAAAATTCATCATGCCGCTTCTCCATCGTCTTCTTTAATTACACGTTTGAGTCCCACCCTATTTATTTTATCTAGTCATTATAAAAGGAACATTCATTAGTCTAATTAAATTAATGTAAAATCTTGAAATCTCTTAATATTTACTATGATGTATCTGAGATCATAGAAACTGGATCTGATAATCTTTGTACTAAAATAGCGTCGATAAAATATGCTGGTTGTGAAGATACTTGGGAAAGAGTAGGGTGGTTAGGGTTTTGAGAGAGATGAATTTAGGAGAGAAACATGGGGAATACAACTGTAAAATTAAAAACCGTATTTTTTCCTTTGTTTTTAGCCAAATTTGAATTATCTTATTTATTGTGGAATAAGTTAAATACCAATATTACCCCTCTGAGATTACGTATAATAAATTAAATAAAAATAATTTGCTAAATTTTGATTGGACAAAAGGTGTTACGAAAGTTCTAACACTTTTATGGGTTACGAAAGAAAGTCTCAATGTATATATATATATATATATATATATATATATATATATATATATATATATATATATATATATATATATATATATATATATATATATATATATATATATATATATATATATATATATATATATATATATATATATATATATATATATATATATATATATATATATATATATATATATATATATATATATATATATATATATATATATATATATATATATATATATATATATATATATATATATATATATATATATATATATATATAGGGAAGGGATCGGTGCGGATTAGATTTTTAAGTAGGGATGAATGCGGATAATATCACATAACATTAAAAATAATAATTCAAAAAAATCTGAAAAAAATTAAAAAAAGAAAGAGGACAACAATTTATTAAGAATCATGAAAAAAATTTGAAAAAAATCATTTTCATCGTTAAAGGTATAATGATATGAATTTTGTTAATATCACCGTAATTATCAAGCTTTCTTAATATCACTACTAAGTAAGGCTAGCGATAGTTTCACTAAGGGTAGCGATGGTTTTACTAAGGCTATCATTAGTTTCACTAAGGCTAGCGATAGTATGTAAACTAGCGTGATATTAAGTTTTTTCTAATATCAGTAACTTTTAAGTAAAATTGTTAATTTCACGCTTACTTTTTACATGTTTTCTTAATATCAAAGTTAATTTTTTAATATCACCGTAACTTTTCTTAATATCGTAATAAAAGACGGTGATATTAAGTAAAATTGTTAATATCACGGTGAGAACTCATAATATCGTTAATAATATCACGGTAGGACTCATAATAAAAAACAAAAGTGCTCATAAAATCTGAAAAATAAAAATGAAAGAAGATAGCAATAGTAAGGATCGCTCAAAAGGAAAAAAATCAAAAAATCATTTACATGGTCGATTGGTCTAGTGAATGGGCGGAGATCTTGACTTTTACAAAAGTCAAGATCGATCTGAAATGGCGGTCCAGATCAATCCGCACATCCATGCAATTAAAAAAAATCTTTTTTTGATCCTCACTATATATATATATATATATATATATCACTAACCATTTAGCCTTTAGAATGGGCTAGCTAAACAGATATATTACTTGCAAGTTTAATTGAACGTAAATAAATATTGAATAACGGAAAATATCTAAGACACAAAAATTGAAAACAAAAAGAAAGTGTTCATGTATTATATGTAAAAAGAACAATGAAAAGTATGATTCGGTCCTTGTCTGACAATTGCTTACAACGACTATCCAAACTCAAAGAATATATGTGTGGAGACAGTTTGTGTGATAATGCTATGAAAAGCATGTCAGGTGTCGTGCTATTTCTCGGTGCCTCTTCCTCTTGTGAAAAGAATCAGTATAGTGGAACCAATTAACATGCTTTCCAAAACATTGTAGATTTTCTGCATTAGAAAAAAGCAAGTGAAGAAAAAAAAATGAAAATAATAATAAAAAAAAATTAGATAAAAATAACCTATTGTAAGCAGAACATGCTCAAATGCACAAATATAATAATTATCTTTAACTCCTCCTCGATTCCATGGAATATTTACGCAGTAAACGCCTCCACCCATGGAACCAACGTGGCAAAATCTTATATCTATAGTTAATTGATGTATAAAAACACAGTTATACACATGGCTTCAAAATAAGCATATCGTGCAAAATAAATTTAGATGCATCCACATGATTATGGTCTAAAACTTTAAGTGAGAATTGAATTTAGTTACCTCATGGGCCGCACGAGTACCAGGACAGAAGCATCATGCGTTTAATACTTTAGTTTCCATTAGAGTTGTTGTCTTGTGGTGAAACACCACCAAAAAGCCGATATGAAGCTCTTATAGCCGCATAAATCTCCCCTGGGTTAGTATCTGCAGGCCTCATTGAACTTATTTGTAGCCCATCGCCAGAGTTGTTACCAAAGAGAGGTGGTGGAACTTGGTCACTACAATAGTTAATACAAATTAGTAACCACCAATTAGAGAAAAGAAATCAACTATTTATATAAAAATATCAGGTGGCTAAACATGATTTATAAATAAGCGTTTTTGGTGACTAATAGTCACTAAACATGTATGACGTAACCTATTTAACCGGACAACTTAAGTTTAGTGACCTCCATAGCATGTGGTAGAGTAGCAAAAATTATAATTATAATATAATTAAAAAGAAGCATAAACATGTATGAGATAAAGACGTGGCGTATAAGAGGCCACTTAGGACAAGATTTTGATTTGTTAATGACTTCCTATTACTCGCTTCAGGAACCAAGCTGAAGCATATAAACATATAATGCATGAGTACACTACCCCTAAGAGCAAGTGTGTTCATGAGTTACTACCTTTTAATATGCAATGATCACAAATTTTTCGAATGTATGGCATAAACAAACAAAGAGAAACTTCCTGGTGATCTGATTAATATTTAACTCGTATGGTTCCATTACCTGGCTACTTTCCTCTCTTTGTTGCCATACTTCGTGCTCAGCTGCCTACATATAAAGCTTAATGAGAACCATGAAATGCCATTTGCTTTGTAAAACTGATATTATTTCCAAGTATAAGGCAAATCGTCATTTGCTTTGTCAAACTGATATTAGACACAAAGTTAATCAATGTAGTTGCCTATTTGTTTTATTGGAATTAACAAAATATGACACTTTAATTAACATATACCGAGTATTTATATCTACTGTATATGAAAATTTCTATAATGTTTAACATAGTAGCTTCTTTTTTTTGAGAATTTTCACCATGTTCATGTTTTGTTGGGGCCACGGGCTTCTCGCCAGATGAAGGAATCGTTTGTGTAGATAGATAAATATTATCAACCTTGTCGCAAGGTACCTAAACTTCAACGGATCAGATAAGTAAAACATATAAATTAGCTAAACTGGACACGGGACAAACGGGGTAGGAATTCAACGGATCAGAATGCTTATCGAAGTCAATATCTATATCAAATTAAAATGTTTTTTTAATCACTTAACTAATGGATCAGCTTGAGCAATGGTTGTCACTTGTCAGCTTGTAATGAGAAAGCCTTTTTATAATTTTTATTAAAGAAAAAGATAACATATACTTAAAAGAGATAAAAACTTAAAAATCAATGAAATAATAATAAGAAAACACACCAGGATGTCTAATAAAAGATTTAAATGGAGATCAAGAACATATTAATGCTTTATGCGTGTTTTTTCTATTAAAACTTAATGTTCATTGCTACAACAGTAATTACAAAAAGATATAAAACAAATACCATAGTACAAAATGATATGAAGCACATTTTCTTATATTGTGTTATTCAATATAGCATTATCACAAATACTTCTTTTTTTAACATATTGATTTACAATGCCCTTTGACAATTTATAAACCTAACACGAACTTGACAATTTATTTCTAAAAATATGTCACTGAAAGTTCAGTAGTACTACAAACATAAAGGACTCCATTCATGGAGCATACAAACAGAAAATAAAGACTTTACATCCATAAACAATGACCAAATAGGGTCATGCATTTAGTTAGTATTTCTTACCATTTCCTTTCATGCCATGTGCGATTGGGATTAGGGGAACTGGGGAAGTGCTTTGAACAAAACCCGGCAAAGTGAGATAGGAATCGCAATTAACGCAAAATTGAAAATTGGAAGTGTCATCAAGCCGCCACCAAAGCAACACAATATTTTCAACTAAATCCATACCTAATAAAATAATGGGAAAACAATATCACATGGGCTATATGATAACTGTAGTAAGATATTTGATAGCAAATCTAACAAATATTAATCTAATAGCATAGTAGCGACAACACATTAGGCTATTTATTTATTTGTTTGTGCATCAGATTCTATTAAAAACTCTAAATACATAATAGTTTATAGTTCTCCTTGTGACTTAACTATTGTCAATTGATGACCATGTAACACAAAGAGGGTGTTTGGGATTTCGTTTTGAGAGATGATCTAATTATTTGCGTCTACAAATGGCAAATTTTCAGAAAACAGTCCTTGGAAAACCATTTGATTATAAATGATTATCTACATATTCTTACTGAGAAAATACAATCCACAAAAGGGGTTCAGGCCATAAATAATTTTTGCAAACATGTTAAGATCAAAGTCTGTTACATCTTACTCTGAATCAGATTGTTCACCACCATCGGCTTATGCATGTCATGTCTCCTTCATATCTCTGGGAGCCACGAATCCAACAATGGCCCTATCTTGATTGCCTAGTCGACAATGTAGCCCAACCTGGCTCACTGGACTGGCATTATCCTCAGGTCTAGGCAATAAGAAATCAGTTAGGCCAAAAGCCCAACCAATAATGTATAACTAATTTGCCCGCAACTTGAAATGCTCAATAGCAAATGGAATGCTTATTTGAAACAGAAGCATGTTAGCACGGATCTTAGTAAATGGGTCAGACACTCTCTGCAATAACAAATGACGAATCTATAAGCAAAATAACTATCAAACAATAACATGGCACTGATTCTTATACATTTTGAATACACTATGGGTCAGAAACCTTCATGAACAGACATGAACACAGAGCATTCCGATGTCATTTTTCAGTTTTAAATTAGTTATAATTATATAATCCATGTTTGGCAAATTCTGATTATATAAGGATCATAAATCCGACCCCTAAATAATCAAATCAGTTATTATTATGCCAGTTCCAACGGGCCCATTTGTCATTCTCTAATGATACGTTTGTAGTAGTATTTCTAAGTATGCATATTGTTTATGATGGTAGCATTATTATAAGGTTTGAAAAACCCCCTAAATAACCCCTTTTACATCCATTATTATAAGGTTTGAAAAATTGGCATAATAATAAAAAATGCATGGATGAGCAAATTATATTGGGTTAGAAAAAAAAAGAGGGATATACCATTTGATAGTGAGAAGAAATGACCGAAAGTCAACGGTGACAATAAGATCGCCATCAGCAACTACAATAGCATGTACCCTTTGAACAATTGCATCTCTAAATCACTACTTCTGATCTACCTACAATTTGTCATATAACATTACGTAGGTTCACTATTTGTATCAGCGCAAAAAAGAAATCTAAGTAAACATATAGCTTTAATTATTGCATGAATTTTCACAACTAAGTCATTAACTCCAAATTGATCTCCTCAAGCCACAACATACCAAATCAAAATCAATAATAAATAAAAAGTAACATGCCTTATCAAATGCTACATGATTATCAAGACAAATAAATTAATGCTACCATCTATCAAATAAACTAATAATCACACCCCATTCATCCGAGGTTAAAGGGACTCCTAGTGACGGAACCAGGAACCAAAGTGATCTGGTGCACAAATTTTTTGAACCGTACTATATAGATAAAAATGAAAAGAAGTACAATTTCAACTAAAACGATTGACTTTAACAACAAATTAAGTTTACTTTTCACATATTGGTGGACCAATTAAGCAAGCACTACAACACAATTTCTTTGGGACCAGGTACATATAGGAGAATCTGGGTTTTTTTTACGAAAATTAACACTACGAAACAAATTTTCATCACGCCCGTGACACCGCGGGAACTCCTAGTTCCGTCCATGGGGTAACAAAAATAACATGATCATATACTATACTTATTATGTAAGAAGAAGATAACATACAGTCAGATTAGGAATATAATCAGTCAAATGAAGAACATCTTGAAGAACATATCCATGATCACCAGTTACTACTTTTGGTTCACTTGCTGCTGGTATACCCATGATCGGATTCTTTACTTTATTATTCTGAGTCATCAACTTAATATCTTATTATTCCTAATCCAACATTCATAAATAAATTATCCATTGTAGACAAAACGATTAATGTTATCGTGCTAGCTAACAAATTATTTGTTTGCTATACCTTAATGGACTTTGGTAATTATTCTTATTTTAAATTCTGTAGACAAACATAATTACCTGATTTTCAAATATTTACCTTCAATACATCCCTAATTTTAGTTGAAAGGAACCCTAATACATGAACATAAAAAAAAAACATATTAAGCTTCAATAGATCCCAAAAATGTACCTTTGGTGTATCATCATTAAGTCCCGGCTTGATTAATTAGTTAATATCCCTAATAAATGAACAAAAAAAATGATTGAATGAACGACTGCTTGTTGGATTATGGTTAGATAATTGTTTGAAGAAGATTATAGCAGTGTTGCAAAATTCAGCCGAATCGGCCGATTAATCGTCAATTAATCAGTAATCGGCCATACACCTTGTAGAATTTTGAAAATCGGTCAAAAATCGGTCAGGTAAAAAAATCGGCCAAAAATCGGCCGAATCGGTCAAAAATCGGCCTAATCGGTCAAAAATCGGCCGAATCGGTCAACTTTAAAAAAATAATAATTTCACTTATGATGCACAATGGGGATCGTTTATTTCACTTATAACACACAATGGGCCTTATAATCATAATTGGAGCCTTTTATTGAGGTTTGGAACATAGTAGGCTTGGAATCAGTTAAGATCTTTAGTTTGGTCTCCAGAAATACCCAAAACTTGCAGGAAATGCCAATCCGATTAATCATCGATTAATCCCGCCTTGACCGATCACTAGCTGCAAGGTGGTCGACCGCCCGACTACCGATTCACGATTTTTGCAAAATTGGATTATAGTAATCTAAAAAAATGATTCAATGAACAATTGCATACTATAAAAATCTAAATACAAATTAGCATAACATGGAAATAAAAAATTGCAATCCACATACCTGTGATAGATCAAAGAAAATTTGCAATTCATCCGTAAGTTTTGAATTATGATATGCATTTTTCTTTATCATGGGGATTTGAATTTGAAAATTCTGAGTTAATTGTTTGATGGGCATTCAAGTGATTGAATATTGTAGCGAATAAGCCGGATTTTCAGTTTTGATAGTCTGAGATAAGTGAAAATGGTAACAGATTATGTAGAATAACAGTTTGGAAAGAAGAATTTGTAACATAAAAAGTGGATTACCTCACTGGTTGAAGCCCATGCATGTGGATGTATAAACCCGAGTTCGAAACTGTTAAATGACAATTTTTTAAAATAGATAACCGTATGTAGTGCCAAGGTGGCATTTCCATGTCATCATTAAAATTCCTAGTCAGCATTAATGACGTGGCATATGTAGTCATATATATATATATATATACATACACGAGGCTTCTCTCAACCCGTGCGATGCACGGTCTAGTGGTTGAGGGGTCATGTTTTTATCCGTAATGTTGATGCATACGATTGTATAGGTATATGATGGTATTTAGATACCTATTATAGAAGTTGCATTGTATTTATTTTAGTAAACTTGATATTTAGATGGATAATAATGTTATCATTACTTTAGTTTATATTATTTTAGTGGAATCTATATTTAGATGCCTAATAATGTTATAATTACTTTTGTATTTATATTAGTTTCTTTTCATTAAATTTTTGTATTAACATAGTCTTTTCATATGTAGTATTTTAATTTGAGTAAGTTACATAAGTGTTGTTGGAATCACTCCTAAACCTAAATCAAGTGTTAGTAATTCATATGTAATAGTTAGCTTAATTATGGCCTTTATGTTTGTTATTAGCCTTAAGCTTATGTAGAAGGCCCATGAGCTTAGGCCCAAGCCCATAGGAGAAAGAAAGGGACTAGGAGTGTTGCCCTAGCTTCCCTCCTATAAATACTATGTAATAACCCTCACTTGAGGGTTGGTTGTTTAATTTATTTCTTTCACACATACTCTACGCATAGCCATCCAAGTATATCGTGTGTGTGTGTTTGGTTTATTGTTCATCCGCCTCTCTATCTCTTCTCTTAATGCTTGTGTTGTAAAACTAGTGACCTAACAGTGGTATCAATCGCCTAATAGTTGGGTGAACGTTTTGGTCCTACGCGTAGAACATACACTTCGGTATTGATACTTTGGTTCGCTTAAAAACACGTTTTTTACACTTTTTAATCCAAGATTCTTGTCCTTTCAATGTTTTAAGGTGTTAAAATACTTGTTTTTGGCAAAAAGTTTCAAACTTTACGCGTGGATCTACGTTTTTAAGCTAGTTTTTGTTCGAGGGTTTCGTTCTACGTGTAACCTGTTTAGACGTTTTGGTTCATCAAGTTTCACACTTTTGTGTTATTTTGGTGATATTAAAGCTATCTCATCACAAAATCGGTTTAGAAACATCTTTGGGCAAAATCATTTTTACGAGTAAAGCTACGCGTATCAAAACCCTAGTTTTACGCTCAGAACTTTATCCTTGGTTTGATCTTGATTTAAGTGGTTTACTCCGTGTTTTCTTGCTTGGATAAGCACGAAAATCGTCGACTTTGGATATCTTTGCCTTTGTGATAGTGTAAAGATCACTTGAGATAAAACCCTAAAATTACGCATAAGCATAAAGCTTACGCGTGAGAACATCCTACATAAGATTCATCTTACGCCTAAGCCTCGTCTTCACGCCTAAGTTTTCTCGCCTAACTTCACTTTCGCGCACAACTTTAGTGCTTTTTTTTCTCTGCTTCACGCGTAAGCTAAACCTCACGTAACTCTTGGCATTACACGCGTAACTTTGGTGTTTTTACGCATAAGTGCTACTTGGTTTATTGTGATTTCTACGCCTAAGGATACTTCATCAACAAAGGTTCATTCGACTACAAAGATCCATTTTACCAACACAAGTTTTCAACATGTCACAACCACCATACTCTAACTATTTCCGCACACTTATTCTCAACGACAACAACAATTAAGTCCACAACATCAACAATGGAATCAACAACAAGCAATTTATCAACAACAATTTAATCAACAACATACTCCACAACTTGAGCAATTCCACCACCACAAATGGTTCAAACACCACCAAGTCTTCAAGTTCAACCCTACACAAACGATTTCAATCAACATCCATCAAGGAACACTATGAAGGAACCCACTTGGTTTTCAAAGATGTGAAGCTTTAAGCAATAACAATCAATTCATGAGGTGGATCACTGATAGACCTCAATGCTCACCTCCGAAACTACGATCAATGGGTAATTAGGTTCTTTAGGTTTTGTGATCCGAAGAAGCCACATGGAAAGTTCTTAAAGAAGGTTATCTTGGAAGGTCCATTTGGATGCCTCCGTCATTGTGCAGGAGATCCAAATGCTAATCCACCAAGGATGAACAATCAAACATTGCTCTTTGTGAGGACACTGAATCCGTAAGAACTTCTACACTATGAAGTTGATGAGCTTGCAATGCAATATATCCTTTTAGGATTACCAAACCCAATTCTTCAAGTGTTGATGCTCAAAAGATCGCAAAGGCAATGTGGGAACACATTCATCTACTTATGGAAGGATCTCACTCAATCGGGAGGATATGGAATCCAAAATTTACTTGCTTATGAACACTTCTTGATTGAACTCGGAAAGACACTAGAGTCTTATCATCATCGATTCTCGGACATCATCAATGATTTGGAAAGACACTAGAGTCCAAATATGCCCTTGAATTGTTAAACAAATTTGGAATGAAAACACTGACACTTATGCCACACCAATGACTCATACCAAGAAGCTAGACGCTGATTTACATGGGAAATTAGTAGACCCTACCAAATACCAAGTATTATTGGGTCTCATGTATCTAACAAACTAGCGACCGATATTGTCTTTGCCGCTTATCTATGCTCCGTTATCGATCGCGACCAACCGAAACCCACCTCTCGAGGCTAAAGAATCCTCCGATACATCAAGGGAACCATTAACTTGGGGATCCGGTATCCAAAGGATTACGGTTTTGAACTAATCGCTTTTGAGATCGATCACGGCGATGTTTAGATTCACGAAAAGTACTTGAGAGCACTACAATTTCTTGGTGATAAACCGTGTCCCGCAATCGAAGAAGCGATTGTACATCGTTGTCATCAACCGAGCGCGAATATGTAGCCATGTCGGCGTGTTGTGCTCAAGTCATCTCGGATGAGAACACAACTCAAAGACTATGGTTACGTGTTTGACGGAATCCTTATGTCTTCGCGACAATCGGAGTGCCATTGCGATCTCGCAACTCGATTCAAGCATTCAAATCAAAGCACATCGATCTTCACTATCATTTCATCAAGGACCATGTAGAGCAGTGCGGTTGAATTATACCAGTTAGGTACTTAATACCAATTGGCGGATCTACTCACCAAAGCCTTGCCTCCCGCTAGGTTTAATGAGTTGGTCCACCGGATTGGTATGAGGTGTTTAACTCAAGAGGAAATAGATGATCTCTTAAAATGCCTTAAAAACCCGTCAAACACCAAAATCTCTTTGTAAATAACTTTTCAAAACAAAATACAAAATAGAAAATCGGATAAAACAACAAAATATTCTTCTATCAATATTTCTTCAAACATGGCAAGTACATTTCTTCAGTCAACACTCAAATCTTTCAAAATTCAGTATTTTTTTGATCAAGTGTTGAGGGGGAGAAAATTAATACTTAACTGTTTCAAAATAACAATGTACTTGCATGTTATACTATCCTGGTTGTTTCTTTAATAATGGTGGTCACATTTATGGTTTCTGACACTCCTCGGACTAAAATTTATATCCTTTCGTTATTTCTTAAGTCGAAGGGGAGTGTCGTCAAAGTTATTTCCAAATATTCTTCGTTTGGTAACCAAATGGAAGTTAAAGGCTTTGGATGAAAATAGAAAATGTGGAGGGACTAAAAGCGCCAAAAGCTTAAAGTTACTTTAATTAAAACTCCTCCACCTAACATATCACTTCACATTTATTACACAAACCAAACTCATCCTCGCCTAAGAATCGTTCAAGAAATCCGTGTTTGGATCATAATTTCGTAAGTGGTTTAATGTTTCTTACATGATTTCAAACAATGGTTTTGATTTTACATAAATCCAACGGTCAAAATGTTGTATATGTTGATTTTGTGTTCTACGCTTATGCGTATGAACACATGATTAAGATTGTGTGTTGTGGTTAAAAGATAGTGTCAAAACGCTTTAGAACATCATTGATATCATTTTATCCTCAAAATGCACCCAGATACACGAATTGATGGATTTTGGAAATTAGGGTTTATGCGTGGTTTTGGGTGTTTTCATATGTGAGCGTTTTGGTGATAAAGATTGTTGTATGAAGTGTTTTCAACATGAATTGATCATATTTTAACCCGAAATTACCCAGAAACACTAAATGATTAAGAATTGAACTTTAGGGTTTAATGTTCTTCACATTTGGGTATTTTTGATTCACTGCGAATTGAATGTTAAAACTTGGTCATTACATTCACATGACATCTTAGATATACCAAAAACACTTTGGTGCAATTCCTATGGCTAAAATTCTTAAGCGTAATCTATGAACTATTAGGGTTTTGGTCTCGCGTAAGACCTTTCTGGAACTGCTTTAATGAGTTTCATGCCGTGATCTGTTTTATAATGAATGTTAATGTTAATATTGATGTTATGATGATGTTATTTCAGCTTGCTACCGTAAAACTCGAGAATCAAGGTTATTGAAAATCTACGATAAGGATCACCTTACGCGTGAAAGTTATCAGAGAAATCTTACGCAGTGGCTCGTGCGCCGTAGGTTCTACAAAGGGACCACGGCGATCCCGTGAAGGATATCGCGTAACAGATGACCTCCACGCATAAGGTCTACTCTTGCACGCGAGTAAGCCTTACGCGTAAGGTTTTATATACACCTACGCGTAAGCTTTACGCATAAGGTTCCCTTTTCCTACGCGTAACATTTCTTACGCGTAAGTAAGGATCCTACGCATAAGCTTGCGTCTACGTGTATACTTCTCATGTTTACGCATAAGCTACCATTTCTACGCATAAGCCTTGATCAACCCTTCATTATGAATTGTTACACGTGCAAACTTGTAAATAAATAAATCATAACGTCATGAAACCAAAAATGTCACTAATAAGCTTAAACGTTTAATATGTTGTGTTAAATAAGTGATAACATAAACTTTAAAACTTAAAGTTAACTAACTCACGAAACTTATCACGACGTCATTGGACTATTGAACAAACAAGTGACTTTGGACTCGTAACTATCATTGACATTGCACATTCAATAATTAGACAATAAAACCTTCGTTGACTAACATTATGTCTTTCGATATGTTGGTTCTTTGGCTAATGTTATTTCGATAAAGACATGGTCGCTCAAATGAATGTGGATGCACGGATGTTCTCACCGTTGCCGATATCTTCCCAAACGCTATCCGAGGAAGATTGGAAAGAACAACCTTCGGGTTGACTTTGAAACCCTCACTGCTCGAGAATCTTCCGTTTGATTCTTGTGGATATTCTAAAGAATCATCCTTACCGTAACATGCTCTCACATTCGCCACGCATCGGGAGATCTACTTTCACGATTCCGGAATTCAATGCAAAGGATCAAAGGTCAAAGTGCGGTGACGTTGACGCTTAATCACAAACAAGTCACCATCACACATGCGGACTTCTGAACATTCTTCTCATCCCGACATCGAGCCAACCGACTTCTATGCCACACTGCGAAGAGATAGTTTTGCAATTCTTGATTGATATTGGCTATGATGAAGCTTCAGAACTATCTCTAAGCATTCTCATGTGGAGCTTAAGAACATTCCTTAACCGTGGAGAACTCTACATCATCATCACCAAATCATCTCTCAGTCGTGATAGTGGCTATGAGCATCCCAAGCTCATGGAACGCAAATCTTTGGTCATTAATCAACATGAAGCACATCGAACCGAAGCTCGATATATGGGATGACATGATGTCATTTCTCAAAAGCTTGGCTCAAAGATTCCCTATGTCGATACACTAAATTGTTGATCCGAGAGCACTTGGGCTTCATCACGATATTCCCAAGAGCTCAATGACCCCAACAATCACGACATGTTGTCCGAGCCTATTCTAACAGTCGTAATCAAGGAATCGACAACAAAGAAAGCAGGGTGTTGTGTTACCTGATCACCTTCGTCTGACGAAATCAAAAAGCTCTACACATAAAAAAGGTATCTGGAAGCAGTTAAAGTAGGCAAAGTTGGTCATCTCGATGAGAAGTCTTTTGGAACACCTACACGGAGAACCAGAAGAGGCAGTGCGGGAAGTGCTGCAAGCACTGAAAGTCAAAGGAAGTTCCCCAAGAGGAATCCTCCTTGTAAAAGGACTGTTCCTTCTAAGGAAGTTGTTCCTATTCCCATTCCAAAGCTTGAACCACAAAGAGAGCTAGTGGACGAAAACTCGAAGATACACAATCGATCTAAGAGGTCTTCTACTCGAATCGCAACTGAAGCACCTCCTTGAGAGCAAACCTCCCGCCTACCAGCTATCCAAGACTCGATGCTTGTGCCTTATGAAGAGGAAAGCTCAAGAAGAGCCACCGGCCGATTCTGGAGGAAGTTCAAATTTGTTAGACTCCAACACGTTATGGAAGAATGTGCCAAAGATCAAATGGGTGGCCCGGAGGTCAAGTAGTGAAGTTCAACCTACACCGGATCCCGATGCGGTTAATCAACCCGATAAGGGAACTGGTGCCACCACTCTTGAGCAACAACAAAAGCAACAGAGGAGTCTATTAAGTTTGACATTGAGGAACCGATACTAAGAAGTCTCGAGAAAGATAAAGGCGATGAAGAAGATAAGTCCGAAATGATGAAGATGTTGATTATGAAAAGTTTCTTCTTGACAAGACTGCATGCGGTCTAAGGAGAAAACTTCAACCTCCTAAGGACCACCGAATCTCCTCACATCTCATCCTCATCGACTCATCTTCTCACTCCTAACCACCACCATCAAAAGAACAACAAGATCCACATCCGGATCGGTGAAGAAGCCAATCGCATCTTGGATTTCTCAAGCAAGACACGAATCGTTAAAGTCGTCAAACAGGTCAAAAGAAGACGTGCTCTACAAGAAAATGAATTTCTTCACGATCAAATCAAGATATTTATGACAAGAATGACGAGATGAAAGTTGAAAGGAGTATGTCCGTAAGCTCATGAAGATGATCTTCAAGTGAAAATGGACGAGATGATCAAAGGATACACTCACAAGTTCCTTCTGACTTCATTCCTAAACCGACAAAGGAGATGTATACCGGACAACTTTATCCGAATCTCTTACATCCGCCAAGCAAACCATGAAATCATCTTCAATGAATGTAAACATCAATCCGTTGAACCCACAATCTTCTCGGATGATGAATTGGTGAACCGGCTAGTAGCTCAAATGTCAAACAGCTACGCAAGGTTTGCCTCCCACGCTAAATTGTTTGAAGCATTGTTTGAATACCAACTCAGTCAAGATACGAGAGAAGAAGGCGTAAGGCCTAAGCGTTCAAGAGACGACGAAGACAAAGATCGGGATAAGGATAACGAGCCCAAACGCTCAAGAAGTCGGTGAATCATCTTCATGCAACCTCCACCCCAACGGACTACATTTCAACAAAGGTCTCCTCCTCGTTCTTCTCTTGAAAACCTCGAGATTCTTCGAGTTACCACCCGGACTCGAAAACCGGTGATCACTTTGAGTATACGGTGGTGACGAAGAGGAATTCCATAAGCCCCAACAACAACCCACCTCTCCCGAAAATGTTAAGAAACCGTAATCTTCATCTAGGCCTAAGAAAAAGAAGAAGAAGGCGCCTACGGTGACGTCATATCATGGCTAGACGAAGATGACACAAAGGAATTCATTGGTTTTCTACACTTGTTAATTCTACTCCTACCCACGAAGGTCAAGATCCGGAAGACGGTAGTACATTGGAGCATGCTAAGTTCTTGCAAGAGAAATTCCGTGTGAAAAGATGGCGAAATCCGAGTTGAAGCGAATCAAGAATGAAGCATTTCAACTTCTAAAAGACAGCTTCGGAAAGTGCTATTGAAGTTGAGTATCACCTTGATAATATAGCATGAGCTATGTCTAATAACATGGATTGGCTCAACCCGAAGCAAACATCGACTTCACCAAACGGACAACCTCCATATTACACCGACCGGTCAAAACCTCTACCAACAATTGGCCAACCAGGCGAGCCTAGGATTCCATTCGATATTTCTTCAACAAAGACTTGGAATTTCTTCTACACGGTGGCGATGGTTCAAGGAAATACGCTACATCTCGACACTTCCATTCCGTGACCATATACTCTAGCGCATAACCATCGAGGAAAGAGCTAACCACATGTTCTCCAACAATGTGGCGGTATGACCGTGATGCATCAGATGGATTCACCATTGGCCGTAACATCAAGAATCTACTACGTGTCGCGAGTTCGAAGTCTCAACATGAAGTGTTCGATTACTAAAGCAATCGTGGCCATTCAACATGTTGATCTTTCGCCTAAATGGGACTACACTTTCCTCAAGAATATAGTGGTCAAAAGGCAAGGCGAAAGGGATTATGCATTCTCTGAGCGGACTTTGAGAATTTGTCTATCAACAACATTGAAGACATGTACCTTGCCAAAGCATGTGGTCCCATGAGACAATTTTCAATCAAGTACAACGTGAATTCATCAAGTCCTTGCTTATCTTCATCGGAAGAATAGTCATCAAAGAATGTGTAGAAGATCTCCGACTGCGGTTGAATCATATCGGACCCGTGTCAACTTCACTCCACCTCGCCTAGATCTTCCGACATTAACCGGCTTTCACACACACTCATCACCAACCATTCGGAGTGGTTTACATTAGTGAAACACATCGCAATCGCTGATGGCGTGTAAAGATCTTCACAAGTTTGGGGATCACCCATTAAAGAAGGTTAAGGACGGATTGGCTTATAGGTTAAAGGATATTCATGAAGGTATTGGGTCACAAAAGTGATGGAATTCCAAGGAAAGACGGGATGTGAGGAGGATCATCGAAAGATTGATGAAAGGTTGTATCGGCGGACCATTCGAACTACGGAGAGCTTTGTAGCGGTCGTCCAGATTGCTCTCGCCGGCTATCAACGCCCGATTCGCATTCCTGGTAACATTGATGGACTTCTGGTACCCTTGAACCGCTTCATAATATTTTGGATGTGATTAATTATGACAATGGCTTGTGCACCCATATCGATGTACAACCCGTTCTTGTCAAGAAAGGACCCCGTGATACGCCTCGGTGCCACAATCCTTATAAAAGGAGCGAAGCTTCTTACTTTTGAGTAAACCTTATCAAAACCTTTCATTTTCAAAGGTTTTACTCAAAAGAACAAGTACTTCCCGTATGTTTTTAAAATCTCAACCGTTAATATCACTTGTTGAGGGGAGTATTTGAATTAAAACTTTGTTCACAAATTGTTCACAAGTGGTCATCTTCCCAACACTCGAAATGGTCATATTTATTCTCAACTTTTCAAAATTACATTTTATATGCCATTTTGAGGGAGAAAATTATGTGATAAGAAATATGTTGTGTAAATGCAAATGAATCTTTGTGCTATAGACTTAACCAACGAATTGACGATACTTAACATTTAGTAACTCGAAAAGTCTTGTCCAGACGGGTAATAATTTCAAGCTAGTTCGCTAGTAATGTAAACATGTCTCGCAAAGGACTTGTCCGAGTAGAATGTACAATTAGAAACTTTTGGTGACATGAACTCGACGGGTTTGACAACCTTTCGAGGTTTGTCTACACCTTCAAGGTAGTTATTAGAGCTAGTTGTCACCTAAAAGTCATCAATGTAACTCTTTAACTATGCAACGTAACCGTGTCTCGCAGGGATTGTCTATCTTGAGTTGATCAATTCATAAAGTGCGCTCTTTCCTCCTTTGTGCAGATTTCGTAAAACTCTTAAGCACATGTGGAGGGGTATTTACAAGCAAAGATCAAACTCTTACAGTGGTAAAAATGTTTTACAATCATAACCGTTGTAAGAGATTTTCTTGAAAATTAGTTTATGGCAACATAGGTTAGTCGGTGACTAAGGTTAGGAATAACTGTCCTATGATCCGCCAGAGTCGGAGGATCTACCCAAGGACATCACAAATAGTTAGTACTTAGAAGTCCTTAGGTACGATTATAAAAAGGAGAAAATGAGAATCGAAGAAAGAAGGAGTTGAAGAATTAAAAAGAAATACAAAGAAAAGGGTGAAAAGAAATAGCCCTCCAAATTATTCAACTTAGGGCGACACCGGGTTCAATTCATATGCTACGGTTGTCACTTGATGACGCCGGTATTGAAGATTAAAAGTCGTCATGGACTTAGTGACGCATGCACTAAACCTTCTTAGCCACTCAAGTTTCTCTCAACAAGCTTGTTTCATTCTCACGGGAACCCTACATAAACTATCGGCTTTCTCTTAGATTCCGGTATTGAAGAAGGAGACCCTCTCCTAGTCTCCGTCAGAAAACCAAAACGCACTATTGAGTCTAGAGCCACGAGATTCATCAAAAGTTCTCTTAGGAACACTTGACATTTCATCACTTGTCGTTCAACAATAAGAACGTCGGTGGTGCGTTATCGAGTCCTTCACGATCTTAGCAATATGTCGAGAACATTTATGAGAGGTTCACAATTGTGATCCTTAGTGATTGAATGGAAACTCCCGCCATGGTCAACCTCAAACAACCACGGCAGGTCACTTCGGTAACTCCATGTGGATTACGCTTAGTGTGTCTCAAGCGGTCTCTGATCGTGAGGTGATGCTTGGTGTACCTCGGTGACTCATCCGAATCGAGGTGTACCGGTACATCATGTTATCTCACTTGTGGGACTCCGGTTCAGAACGGCCTTTGTGAGAATTAGAGTTGTGTTTTCACACTATGTTGTTAACACTCTCAAGTTCAAACTTGTAAGTGCGAATCCGCTTATTACTAACCGTTTTCATGTTTTCTTCTTATGGAAGCTCGGAGCGGAATGATCGTGCGATTCTTCACATGCTCATGCCAACATCATCACTAATGGAAGTTCTATCCAAAAGCAAAACAAAATTCGTAATGATTCTTCGTCAAGCCAAAGAATCTACAAAGTTAAAGACTTAAAGAACTTCATCGGTCTTTGAAATCCAACGTCAAAGAGCGTGTGAGCATGTTAAAGAATGATGTGGAGACACCGGAGCAACAAGCGCACTGAGGCGACTTGATGCGGAACAACAACAACATACTATCACTACCATCACAAAGAACAATGATCAAAGAACAAAGTTAAAGATGACGTCAAAGCAAAACTGTTTAAAGAAAACAATTTCTCTACCGAGAGATTGTTCAAATCAAGGCAATTCTTCTCACAAGAAAGAAGAATGTCGAAGACGTCAAAGCTACTATTACATCAACGCCTTCACTGTTCATATTCATTCATCACCAACACTTAGGGGATATTGTTGGAATCACTCCTAAACCTAAATCAAGTGTTAGTAATTCATATGTAATAGTTAGCTTAATTATGGCCTTTATGTTTGTTATTAGCCTTAAGCTTATGTAGAAGGCCCATGAGCTTAGGCCCAAGCCCATAAGAGAAAGGAAGGGACTAGGAGTGTTGCCTAGCTTCCTCCTATAAATATTATGTAATAACCCTCACTGAGGGTTGGTTGTTCAATTTATTTCTTTCACACATACTCTACGCATAACCATCCAAGTATATCGTGTGTGTGTGTTTGGTTTATTGTTCATCCGCCTCTCTATCTCTTCTCTTAATGCTTGTGTTGTAAAACTAGTGACCTAACAAGTGTTTTGTTGCTTATTTATTTGTGACTTTTGTTATTTGGAATTATATAACTATTTGTACTCTTTAATGGCAAATTTTGAGTTGTTAGAGAATTTGATGAATATTTTAGGATCATCTAAATTGCATGATTGTATGCGTTTGTGGTTTGTGCAACATGCATGTGAAGATGATGCATTATCAAAGTTGATTTTTGATTGTTGTCATCATTTGAGGCGTGTAATGGCAAAAAACAACACGATGATTTTGAACATGGAAGTGTTAGGTCATCGTGGTGTAGCTTTAGATTCGATCGATGCTTTGAGAAAGACTCAAGAGAGGCATCGTGTATTGCTTGAAAAGTTAGTTAATTTGTTTAAGCAAGCTAAAGACGGTGTTCGTGAGGAAGAATCAAATGCTAAAAAAATGAATGAGTTTAATTAGTAACTTTGATTTAAATATCTTTGTTGGTATTTAAATTTTCAGTGTTTTGCTTGTTTTTATGATTATGAAATTTTTAATAAACGAAGCTTTATAAATTATAAGCATTTCTTTTAAGCTTAGGATGTTAATTGTAATGCATTGTGCATGTAGGGGTTGTTTTATATCAAATGTATAATTGAGGGTGTTATATTGCAATGTTGGACATCTTCCCAATACCGCATTCCCCATTTATGCATGGAAGCTTCAAAGTCTCCGAATAACACCCAAATTAAATGTTCCAATGCCTCTTCAGTGTCTTTGTGTTGTTTTCTTTGCAAATTCTTATTTACGAACCTTAATTATTATGACCACACAATTTTGTGTATATATATATATACTTATACATTCTTAATCCAAGATCAATTACATCTAACCCTAATTTTAACACACAACTCTATCCACCTTAACCCTAATATCATAATGTCAGCCACACCAAACCTCGATGAACTGAAATCTCTTACTGAAACTAGAAAGCTTGTTGATGCTTTCAGGCGGCTGATAACTCACGATAAAGCAGAGGAGGAAGGTTTCATTGCTCGTATCGGGGAGGAGAGTAGTCAGTTAAGGGCAGTGATTAACAAAAAAGAGCAAACAATCAATGAGGCAGCTATCAATTATACTCGTTTCAATGCTGTGGCAGCAACTGGTCATGATGCTTTCCTTGAAATACAATTGAAGGATCGCAGGAAACTTGATATGTTGGCTCAACTGCTTGTGTTGTGTCGTCAAAGCTTGGAGGAGAAGGAGGAGCTTTTGGAGAGGTTGGATGAAGCTGAAAGTTCTGATGATGAAGATTAGGACCAGTTGGAGATTTTCTTGTCTTTTGATGTATGTAGTTGGTTTCATGTATGGTTTATATGAATGGTGGATATGTAACTGGTTTTATAACATTATCAATGGAAGCAACTGATCAATGATCAGTTATGGTTTATGTTTTAATCATCGATTATGTTTAAGTATTTACTTTATTTTTTTTATTTTTTTTTATTTTATATATTATAAAGGGTAAAGTATCATCCGTTTGACTTTTCTCTCACACCTCTCTCTCACACTTGGTAAAACACGATGATACCTAAATAACATATTTAGGGTTTTTAATCGAAGGCAAAATTGATCAAGATAAATATTAAACAATATAATTTTTTTGAGGGTTATGATAAAGGATTTGATTATCTGTCGATTGATTCCAATATTTCAGGTATTCGATTTCATTATGATCAAATTAAAGCGTGCATGTTTAAATGTTTTAATTTATTGAGTGTTAGTTGCTTTATGATGTTTATTGATTTAGAAATGATATCGGATTATTTTTGTTTCAATTGAATTGAACAAATAAGTATATGTTTTACTTACCAGTCTAAATTTGTAAGAGATTGAAGTTTTTTATAAATAGTGTTTAGGGTGATGATGGTGTCTTGAAACAAAAACAGGAACTTTTTTATGCTTCTATCTAATTAATAATTACATTCCTTGCAGGTTAAATAATTTTGAGCTAAAGTTGGTTTATTGTTGATTTTGGGATTTTGTTGGCATTGTTGATTATTGGTAGAAGAAAGTGCGGATTGTACGCTGAGATGGGCCGTTATGGGGTAAGGCACACTTTGAGTTGTTGTTTTTAATGAATCTAATAATGTTCAAAACCATTTACAATTGATTATGTGTTAAGAATGAGTCTGACTTTCTCAGCCTAAATTTTGGTTGTTTTAAGGTTTATAGTTAAGTTTTGGTTATTAGAATGTTTGTTTAGTTGATTTTAAGCTCCTTATGTGAAAATTTTAATTGTAATATACAGGAAAAAAATGAAACTTAAAACCGGTATATGTTTCAGTGATATTGAGTGGCAAAATAATGGTAATTTGGGTATATGTTTCAGTGATATTGAATGGCAATTTTACTTATCTGGTTATGTCGTTAAATGCTATATCTGTAATCCATTTATATGTGACCGAGTGCATATTGTGGGTTTCTTTTTTACATTATTCTACTTAATTTCAATACTATACGCACCTGGTTAAAGATTTTAGTTATTGGTGGCATCGTTATGCAGGTTACATGGGTTACTTTTAATATCATTTATGATTGGTATTTTGAGAGTCCGTTTATGCGTTAAGTATGAGTCTGAATGTATCATAGTAAATTTTTTTTGTTTTAAGGTTTATAGTTAAGTCTTGGCTACTACAGTTTGTGGTTATTTGATTATAGACTCATTATGTGATTATTTTGATTGTAATGAGCTAATAAGTTGGCTATATTATGTGTGGACTGGTTATTATATGTATATTTTATAATCCATAAATTCAAATGGAATAGGTATGTAATGTAAGAAAAGGGAATAGCACATCATAAGTGTAAATAGTAGTTAAGATAGACAATGGTATTCGAGATAAAATAGATGGATAACGATTTACTAAAGTCGAGGAAACAACATACGGTCCGGTTCTTTGTTTAAGCATTATTGATCTGGAAAACTTAGAAACTAACATATCAAACTTTAAGAAACAACTTCTGGAAAAATACTTGTAAGAAAAGGTACTTGAACACTTGGTTCTACGTATCAAGATTCTTTCCCCTATTATTGGTCTTCATAGTCGCTACCATAAGCAAACGATATTTCTTCATAACTGGAGCAATTGTTAGGATATATAACCTACAATGGTTTTACATCTATTGCTGGTGTTGCTAGTGACAGTTCCAAATTGATGGTTTGTTTTTTTCTGTGGGTAGCTTTAAAAAGCCTTTGTCTCAATTTTTTTGTGTTCTTTGTAATTGGTAATTCTGGGTTTTCTTCTATCTGTCTTTTTTCTTCTTGCAGCATTGTAATGATCTCTTGCATCTTTTCATTAGTTTGTGTACCACCATTATTGCGCTATAATGAAAATAAAATTGGAAATCATAATATAGAGAGCACATAACATACGTGCTATAAAAATCATAGTTGAATGTTAATGTATGTGACTTAAAAGTGCATATTTGAATGCTAACTTTGAACATAGTTGATCAACCTTTCTAAAGCGAGAAGTTTCGATATGGCCAACAATTCCAACCAATCGACAATGTATTTTAAACGCTGATAAACTAACATTAAATTATTTTGCTGCTTTGTGTAAGGGCATATGAAAGTAGTGTGAGATGATATCCCTGTTGAACAACATCAACCTAGAATGTAGATAGTTGGTTGATGTATGAAAAACAACTAAGTTGATATGGGTAGTGTTAATACAAATAAATCGTAAAAACGTTTATTTATATTTTACGATCTTCTAATGTTTTGTCGATAACAAACGTAAAATCATTTTAACGAAACAAATAAAATACGCAAATGGTTTGAACTAATAGTTTCTAACATATTCACATTTTCACATAAAACACTAAAACAAGTATAAGTGATTTTATGATTTAATATTACATATGTACAACAACTAGTGTTTACATATTTGGGTAAAATATACACATAACTAGCATGTAGTATATTGGGTAATATAAATGGGTAGAAACTTAAGTATCATAACCCATTGGGAAAATACATTGAATGTAGTTGGGTACAACCCAAAGCCCATGACCCATGGAGCTTGACCCATAACCCATTGCATGACATCATGCTTATATCATACATGGATAATATCCATAACCCATGGATCAACCCATACCCAAGTGACTAAGTGCATTGCACTCAAGAGATACATTGTATCTAGCTAAAGATCCATGGTTCAACCCATGACCCATGACCCATAACCAAAATACCCATGGGTAAAAGGGCGTCCCCACGGATCCCTAGCTTAACGCTAGACGGATCCCTTGTGGAAGGATCCGTGGGATACGAGGAACAATAGATTTTTCTTCTATAAATAGTGAGCCATTTCTTCATTGTTTCTCACCCTTTCTAACACACTTTCTCCACGAGTTAAAACTCACTAACCTCTATCCAAGAGATCTATGTTTGTAGTTTTGTTTTGTGTGATCTTTAGGTTCCTCTTAAAGGCAAGATCACCACCTTTGAAGTCGAGCAAGCTCAAGTCCATGAGTTGCCATGCTTCCTTATCATCAAGGCTACTGAAGTCTTCTTGTTGATGATTCCTTTCTTTCTTCTAAGAAGTGTAGTGTTGAAGACATTAGTGAAAGATGTCTCAAGTGTCAAGACAAAGATATTAGTGAAGGGTATCTATCGTCCATATCATAAGCACTTGTGGTAGGTGCTTAGAAGTCAAGACTAGAAGCATTAGTGAAAGGTGCTTAGAAGTCAAGACACAAGACATTAGTGAAGGGTGTCTTGTAGATCTAGTCAAAGGCATTAGTGAAAGGTGCCTTAGATGTACATTCGATATGGTGTGTTTCGATGTACAAGATAGACTAGTATTAGATCCAAGGATATTGATATCGTTGATGATGTTGTAAAGGAGTAGATCTCCTTTGGGATTAGTCGTTGGTGTAGTGTGGTAGTAGTTCCTCCATTGCAATAGAACTAGGTGCTTAGCCTAGTACCTAATAAAGGGTAGGCGACGTTGTGTAGGTGTAGTTCACCTTGGAGTGAAAGAACTAGGTACTTAGCCTAGTACCTTATAAAGGGTAGGCGACGTTGTGTAGGTGTAGTTCACCTTGGAATGAAAGAACTAGGTACTTAGCCTAGTACCTTATAAAGGGTAGGCGACGTTGTGTAGGTGTGGTTCACCTTGGAGTGAAAGAACCCGGTGGTTAGCCTAGCATCGGAAAAAGGGTAGGCGACGTTGTGAAGGCTTCTCCGGCACAAGGAGATTGGTGTAGTGTTTACGAACTCTCGAGTAGGTGACTCGGGGAGTAGAGTAGGGCAAGGAAGGTGTCCTTGTAGCCGAACCACTATAAATACTCGCGTTGTGGTTTTGTGCTTCTTACTCTTTTCTTTTCACTACTCACCTTTATATGCTTGTTTATCAACATCCAACACACACATCCAAATAGATTGATATAAGTTGATCTAAATAAATTAAAAAAAAGTTTTAATTGGAAAAACTATTCAACCCCCCCCTTCTAGTTTTCTATAGGTAGGTTGATCGTACAGGTTGCTTTTTAAGTGTCCTCCCAAGCTTTTGAGATGTCCTGAAGTTTTTAAAGGTTATGTAACTGCCAATTAACCATAAAATCAATTTATTACATATTTATGTGAACTTTTATAAATATTATTAGTATTGACTGCAATAGGATGTCTTATCATGTCCTAAAGTAAAACTTTATTTGTATTTTTTTAACTGGTTTGTGCAATTACTAAAAGGAGTTGTAATTTGTAGTGGACCATAAAGTCATTTTATATTAGAAAGTTATTGTCAAATGCTTGATTTGTTGAGAAAATGAAAAGCATTTGTTACTTGTTGATGAATGTTGATAATCTGATTTATAAGTGTTTAGCTATTCTTTTGAGTTATTCATCACCATTAATCAATACATTAGTCACACGATAATGAATATATAGCAAGTCTTTGGAACACTATTATAATATTTATGTTTGTTTGTGGAAACAATAAAGTAATATTAAATAACCGTGGTGCACTATGAATACATGTTAAGAGTTGGAACAATATCATGTACATTATGAGTGTTTGTGGCAAATAACAAAGTAATAATAAATAATTGTTGCTTGAATCCTACGTTAGGTTGCTGAATGTTTCTTTGAAAACAATGTTACGCGTGCAATTCTTAAGTTCTGGGTCCTTGTCTTCAACCATTAGTATCTTAAGGCCGTCAGGACTGGTAACTCTAGATATCGCCACATAAAGCTGACCATGGCTGAATACGGGAGAAGGCAGATAGAGGCCAACGTAATTAAGTGATTGACCCTGACTTTTGTTAATTGTCATTGCATAACATGGTCTTACAGGGAATTGTTGCCGTTTTAGAATAAATGGCCACTGGATGTGTTGATGTCGATATAATCCTATGTATAATAACGTTATCCCTATATTTTACCTGTTAGATCTTAGCGTGAATAACAAAGCGGCCTAGATCCGTGATGAGCAACCTTGTTCCATTACACAGCCCTTTGCTTGGATTGATGTTCCACAATAGCATAATTGGTAATTCCTTTTTTAAGTGAAGAGCATGTGGGGGCATCCCGGGGAAATTTAAGGAATTAAGAAATTCAATCGGATAGTGTTCGTGCTGTTCTAGGCTGTCTGTAGATGCCTTGCAAATCTCATATGCGTTGTTGATAAGTTTTTAAAAGGTACCTTTTTGAGGGGTCGTTTAAGCCCTTATTTGATCACTTTTGTATCCGTTATTGCTTAATATCGTTCCTTTTCACTTTTTAGGTCTCTTGAAGGAAAAATGCTGGAATGACACTTATTTGGACGAAAAGCGCGAATATCTGAAGAAAATGGCCAAAGTCGAATCGAGACACTCAAAGTCTTTGAAAACATAAGGTGGCGGCGTCGGTGTTAAATTGCGGCCGTCGGAGGATTTTGTGACGGGACGAAGCCAAAACTCCTATTTTCAAGTGATGACGTCAAGTTATAAAAGAGTAGGCCGTCGCAACTCGGGCGGCCTAGATGCAATCAGACGACATCGAAGTCGAAGAGACGGCGTCACAAGCATAAGGTGGCGTCGCAAGTCTAACGCGCCAAGACGAAACCCTAATGACGGTGACACGACGGAGTCACAAAACATAAGGTGACGCCGTCGCATATGTAATATTATATATAGAATCCAAATTTTTCAAGATTTAGTGTGTAGTCTTTTGGAGTAAAAGCCTAAACCGAACCAAGGCTGTCTTGTACAAGATTTTAGGGTTCCAAACCCTATCTTACACCAAGATAAGTGTTTTACTTCACTAATACAATTATGTCTTTGATTATTTGTGTGTATGCTTGCATGTTCTCCATGTCCGGCTAATTTACTTGTGTGTTTGCTTAGGGAATATGAAACTTAATTATTGAATATTGATTGGTTGTCTCTTATCTTAGTTGATTAATGATCTAGTAATGCGATAGGTCATTCGTTGTGTACTTAATGCTTGATTAAATCTTTGTGAACCTTAGAATATGACTCCTTGAGTAGTTGTAAGCTAAACCATCCAAAGAGTGCCTTAGAGTAAGAGTTTATTATCCCTAGTGGGTTTGTAGACGAGACCCTTTGGTAAGTTCAAAGAGTTGGGAGAAACGCATACCATACAACCTTAGACACACAACGCAACTAGGAATGAGGACGTGACAATTCAACCACCAATAGGAGATAATTAAGGAGTAGTAAAACCTAAGTAAACACATCTTTAAACTATCATACGAGCACACAATAATTAGACATAGACTACATACACCTTAGATTAGATAATTAGATAAGTAGAGTAATCGGTAGCAATACCAACCCCCCAATTCAAACCCGAGATTCGTACCTTTCCATTTCATAAAAATATAAAAATACAAAAATAATCTTCCTCAACCCCAACCTTAGCGTAGTAACTTCTCACTAGCATTCCTATTCCCTAGAGAACGATATCAATACCGTGGCTTACCCTAATACTACACTACAACGATTAGGTTCACCGCCTAGGGTGTTCAAAACTTGCTCGACGAAAAGGAAGTTCCTTTGACCCCTTGGCTCCATCTCAAGTTGGGATGATCTTACCTCTCGCTTCCTTGCTCAATTTTTCCCACGGGAGAACCACTAAGCTTAGGAATGACATCTTGATGTTCCAACAACGTCAAGGTGAATCTCTACTAAGCATGGACTCGATTCAAGGACTTACTTCATAAAGTCCCTCATCACGGCATTGATCTTTGGCTCCAAGTCCAACTTTTCTATGATCATGTCAACTTCCCCACCAAGCGATCCATTGACCAAGCGGCCGGTGGAAAACTTAGTGATCTCACCGCGGAAGAATCATGGGGTATAATAGAGGACCTTGCCCTCTATGACAATGAAAGTTGGGATGACCCCCGTGAGCTGCCCGAAACCGTTAAGGCAATCTCTTTGCCTCCCATTGACTCACAACCTTCCGACCGTAGGATGATCGAACTTGAAGATCAAGTAAAATTCCTAATGAGTTCCTACGAAAATCCTAAGTCTTCACACCATGTGAACAAAGTTTCTTCCTCGTGTGAGCCGCTTTGTGATCCTCATAACACGCAGCACTAGCACCGATCCCGAACATGCTTGGTTAGCTGCGCATCCTCGCAGATTAATGGAGCAGGAGGAAGATTCCTACAATACCGGACCTAGGAATTTCAATGAAACCCGAGAGGCATGGAAAGGCAAGCCCGACTTCTCTGGGACAAACCAAATAATTCACTTCTAATGATTTTTCATGGCCCCACCTAACGGTCCTAACCAACAAAACATCGAAGGATGTTGCGAACCTAGTTGCATCCCAAGAATCCCAAATAGCTAAGCTCTCGGACCGCTTTAACCAACAACAAGCGAAATGGATAGGAAGATTGACAACCTTTTGAAAGCCATAACCAATAGTGATAGGAAGGTTAGTGCTATCTCAACTCCCGAGCCTTCCTGTAGAGATTAAGGACCCAAGTAAGCTAGCTAAGCACGTTCAATTCGTCAATACCATCGCCTTAGTGAAACCTAATGGAACAAGTGACGAAGAGGACCATACCCTTGAGAATAATGAAACAACCGAGGAAGTAGATGAAGTAGATAATGACTATTTCAATAAGTTTCCTACGGAAGAAGAATTATCTCGACACCCTCACTTAGTACGTGACCTCCGTCACATGTATGTTAGGAAAAGCCCTAGAATCAAGTTTGGGAACCCTTGGAATCTTAACATACCATGTTGCATAGGACACCTTTTTGTGGCAAAGGCCTACATTGATCGCAAGTCCCCAATCAACATAATGACTAGCACCTACTACAATTGGGTAATGAAGAAGCCTATTCCAACTAGGCAAGACCCCGATAATCCTAGGGTTAAGTGCAATTTTCTTGGTAGAGTTAAGGGATTGCCTGTTTATGTAGGTAGTTTCACGTTTCCTACGGACTTCATAATTGTGGATGATATTAGCACGGCCATATACCCTAGCTTGTCCCACGTTATTCTAGGAAAACCTTTCATAGAAAGCACCGGATGACCTATGACCCCTCGTTAGAGTAGTGCGATTCAAGGATGAGACCGATGACATAGCTTACCAAATGCCGTTTAAGATTGAGAAGTTTTCATCACTCTAATGATGAAAAGGAACTTAAACTGTCGATCTATTATAGGAATGATGAGGATAGGGAAAAGGAGTAGATTATGTTATGGCTAAGATTTTCGATTCTATAAGGATTGCTTGAACCTAGGACCGAAATATAGGACCAATTGGGGAGAGGATGAACTCTTAGAGAAGTGCATCATAGGGCATTTCTACAACATGGAATCTCCCAATAGAGACCGTCAGAAGGAAGAAGGTGGCGGTAATGAAGTTACGTAGGAGCACGACTACGAGTCTAGCTACAAGACTCTTAAATAAAGAAAAGTGCTTCGTGGGAGGCAACCCATGCTTAATTGTTTGATTGTTAGTGTCATATGTCTTTTATTGATTGTTTATTCTCGTGTTTAATTTTGTAAAAATGCTTTATTTTGTTTTTAACCTCGTCTTAATTGCATATAAAGGTATTTTACATAAGGGATAAGTGTAGGAGGATTACACACGTTTTCAAGGAAACGTAAACATGAGAATAACAATTAACTAAAAGATATATATGTGTTTGTTCGAGTCAAATGCTTGTATCGAGTCATAATGGATGTTTTGAAATTTTCCGATTCTAAAGATGTAAATTTTTCTAGAATTTTTCCGAAAAATCGCAGACCGCTTTTTGTCGGGATAACTTTGACGTCAGATCGCAACTGACGCGCCGAAGGAGTAAAACAACAGATTACTTTTTCTCGTTTTCGAGCTACTTAAAAATTTTGGAATTCTCCGGTCTTAATTTTCCGAAATGCGTAAACATCCATTCCACAAGCATTATATCCTAGTTTAAATCGAGTCTTATATATATTATTACCGCCGATTTTGTGAAGGTTTCGTTTGTTTTCTTTAAGTGTGCGGGTTTAATTTATCAAGAAGAAGTTACATAAGATTGGAAGGAGCTTTTCACGATAAATTCTTCTTGGAAAGGATTTAACCACTACTTCACACACGGATCCTACCGAGATAATCGGGAGTACTAGTTTCTTTCGCTTTTAATTACCTTCCAATTATCATAACTTTGATACTTTCGGGAACATTGGGGACAATGTTCGGTTTAAGTGTAGGGAGGAAAATAAAGCGGAACTTTGAAACTATACTTATCCTTGATTATTTGCTTTGTCTAATTGTATTTGTGTAATAAACCATGAGAAAATGTCGGTTAGGGTAATTTTGGCACCAAATTTAAAATTTTCATGACATATAGGAGTGGGCCATTAGTCTTAACAAAAGAGTCTCACGGATAGGAAGTTACATGACTAGCACAAAACCCTTTACCACCTAAATTCCACCCAAAATGTGAGGATCTCCCTTAGATTAGTAGGAATTAAAAGCATTCATCTTTAATGCTTAGAGTGTGAACCGGTAGTATATTAGATTCTAGAACTTGTTTTGTGATGCATTACGAGATCGCTAGTAAGACTACACTTGTGTAGTTAGGAATAACTAAATGATAAGAGGCATTAGGATAACCCTTGTTTGATACCCGTAATATAATTACTTCTTCCACATCGGTTGAGTAATCCCCCCACACCCTTTGCGTTGTACTCATCTTTAGTACACGATACCCTAGTTAACCCCTCGAGCCTATCCTTTTCGCGGTTCTCGTGATGTTTCGGTTTTCCGAATATCAATGAAGAGCATTGTTTACACCCCACCCCAAATATACACCCAAATTGCCTTAGCCTACCCCATGCACTCACTTTTAGTGCATTATTGTTATCACCCTAAACCCTTAGTTCAATTATCCGCTTGCTTGCATGAGTTGCTAAGTCGAGTCATATCCTTTGTATACGCTTTTGGGACGATTGGGATTCATGGGAAAAGTTAAAGTTTATGAAATGACGGGAAGGAACGTTAAATTCAAAATCCCTTTGTTTGCATAATAATGTACCCCAAGTGTTTTGATCTTTCAATTCGGGTCAAATTAGTGTTAGAGTAATAAAACTCAAGTGTAGGGATGTGCCTATAAATCCCTATCATTTTGATGTTACCATAGAGGATGGTAGAGTAAAGTGTATGAAAAAAAAAAAAAAAAAAAAAAACATACATGGGCTACCATCCTACATCTATCCTTTAAATTTATGTTTGTTTATTTCGAGTTAGCTAGAGTTTAGAGTGTCGAGTCTTGGCTTAGCAACGCCATTCTTCGTATGCTTGTAACATAAGAGATTTTGACTTGCCACCACTATATAGCCTATCCCACCAAACCCTTTGTTTCCCTACCGTAAGCCTAACGTTACAACCCTTTAAAGACCTCTTTGATAGTCTTTCCTAGGTGCTTACGCCAAAGCGATGGAGGTTTGATCTATTCTCAAGCCTATGGTAATCTATGTACTAGGACGGTTAATGAGTGTTTATCTTCCATTTCCAATTTGTTATATTTCATATACACCGAGAGAGATGTGAGTATCCAAACACCCCATGTGAGGTGCTAGTGTGTGATTTCCGTGCTTGTTATGACTTTCTTGGGGCTTATATGTGTTGTGGACCGCTTTGAGCGAATGCTTCATGACCCCTAACTTATAAATTAATTGGCTAAAAGCACATTTGCTTGAGGACAAGAAAATACCAAGTGTAGGGATATTTGATAAGGTTTTAAAGGTACCTTTTGAGGGTCGTTTCACCTTATTTGATCACTTTTGTATCCGTTATTGCTTAATATCGTTCCTTTTCACTTTTAGGTCTCTTGAAGGCAAAATGCTGGAATGGCACTTATTTGGACGAAAAGGTGCGAATATCTGAAGAAAATGGCCAAAGTCGAATCGAGACACTCAAAGTGCCGAAAACATAAGGTGACGCGTCGGTGTTAAATGCGGCGCCGTCGGAGGATTTTGTGATGAGACAAAAGCCAAAACTCCTATTTTCAAGTGATGACGTCAAGTTATAAAAGAGTATGCCGTCGCAACTCGGGCGGCCTAGATGCAATCCAGACGGCGCCGAAGTCGAAGAGGACGGCGTCACAAGCATAAGGTGACGCGATCGCAAGTCTAACGTGGCCAAGACGAAACCCTAATGACGGCGACACGGCATCACAAAACATAAGGTGACGCCGTCGCATATGTAATATTATATATAGAATCCGAATTTTTCAAGATTTAATGTGTAGTCTTTTGGAGTAAAACCTAAACCGAACCAAGGCTGTCTTGTACAAGATTTTAGGGTTCCAAACCCTATCTTACACCAAGATAAGTGTTTTACTTCATTAATACAATTATGTCTTTGATTATTTGTGTGTGCTTGCATGTTCTCCATGTCCGGCTAATTTACTTGTGTGTTTGCTTAGGAATATGAAACTTAATTATTGAATATTGATTGGTTGTCTCTTATCTTAGTTGATTAATGATCTAGTAATGCGATAGGTCATTCGTTGTGTACTTAATGCTTGATTAAATCTTTGCGAACCTTAGAATATGACTCCTTGAGTAGTTGTAAGCTAAACCATCCAAAGAGTGCCTTAGTAAGAGTTTATTATCCCTAGTGGGTTTTGTAGACGAGACCCTTTGGTAAGTTCAAAGAGTTAGGGAGAAACGCATACCCTACAACCTTAGACACACAACGCAACTAGGAATGAGGACGTGACAATTCAACCACCAATAGGAGATAATTAAGGAGTAGTAAAACCTAAGTAAACACATCTTTAAACTACCATACAAGCACACAATAATTAGACATAGACTACATACACCTTAGATTAGATAATTAGATAAGTAGAGTAATCGGTAGCAATACCAACCCCCCAAATTCAAACCCCGAGATTCGTACCTTTCCATTTCATAAAAATATAAAAATACAAAAAATAATCTTCCTCAACCCCAACCTTAGCGTAGTAACTTCTCACTAGCATTCCTATTCCCCTAGAGAACGATATCAATACCCGTGGCTTACCCTAATACTACACTACAACGATTAGGTTCACTGCCTAGGGTGTTCAAAAACTTGCTCGACGAAAAGGAAGTTCCTTTGACCCCGAACGACGCGTGTAGCGTTATCAGCTGTTGTATGTAACAGATTCCCCTGATAACTGTTTAAACATGTACTCATTGATGGCATCAGCCTCATCATTCCGAGGAGTTAGTATTGCCCTTTCTTTGAGGTACACATCGTCGGTTTGCCTCGTTGTAACATCAGGGTATGTCTCTACGACAATCTGTTTATTGGACAATCCCACGATTTAATTAGGAATATTTGAGGAATGTCAATCCAACTTGGGTCGTCCTCCTCTTCTTTGCATTTTGCCGGCACGTTTCCATCCCCCACAGCCAGAACCCATCTATTGAAATCTTGTTTTCGAGTATCAACCTCCCCATTCTCAGTATACTCATTGATACGCATGCTACGTGTAAGTCTAAATACCTTGCAATGCTTCCATAATTCAGATTGGTTTATGCATGATTGAACAATGTCTGCCCTGCTTCCTTTTGGTATAACTGGCAACACTTGTCGAAAGTCACCTCCAAGCAAGACCGTCACTCCTCCAAATATTCGATCCCTACTGTCACGATCATGATATCCTAAAATATCCTTGAGCGTCTTATCCAATGCTTCAAAAGCATATTTTTGAGTCATTGGAGCTTCATCCCATATAATAAGTTTAACTTCCTGTATGAGTTCAGCCATATGTGTATTTTGTTTTATGCCGCATGTACTGTTCTCTAATAATTCAAGCGGTATAACAAAATGGCTATGCGCGGTTCTCCCACCTGGTAGTAACAATGAAGCTATTCCTACCCAAATTGAAAGTGTTAATCAGTCACAAAGTTTTATACATTTTAAAATAGTTGAATGTTTAAAATTTAGTATAAATTTGTACCTGAAGATCTTCTGATAGAACAATAGTTCTTTAGTTGCTCGTCCGTGAGCTCCAAGTCAGGATAATCAAACATTTTCCTTTTCTTGTGTAGAAGATCTTCTGATAGAAACTTCCAATTTTCTTCCCACAATTTTAAAGGTTTGCTAACATCACAAAAGATTAAAATTGTTACGAATATGTCACGTAACTGTGGTCCAAACATCCATACACTTGCTTCTGATATATAGCATGTGTCCATTCCGTGTCATCGTTTAAAATTCCATATTCAAAACATGCTTCCTTGAAAGTGGAACATAGTTTGTCGTTATGATCATGAGTTTTTCCCAAGAATCGGGACCTCTAGCAATGTTCAACAACATTCTAAGATAATATCGGTGTCCGACGCGGGTGCGAGTAAACAATCCGCTCGATGCATTTTTGCAATTTGCGTTTTTCCACAGTTTGTCTTTCTCATGCCACACGTAATGTGTAGGTATCTTAGCATACGATATTGATTCGTCAGTATCACGCTTGTTTAATTCAAACCAATCGGTGAACATGGTCATGTCGATACCTTCCCTTTGAATTAGGGCGGTAAGCTTTCTGAGTCACGTAGTGTGATTGCGTGCTGATTCGGCAAGTGGTAATTCAGCTTCATAACAGATGGATATGAGTAATGGATGTCGTATGAAAACAAACGCCACACCGCCTCACATGGAGCTAAGAAACGACAATTCAAATAGTTCTTTATTTGGTCCACCTCCAAAACCTGTACATTTGCTAAATCACCATCGTTTTTAACATTCTCTTGTATAACAATTGTGGCTCTATCGGGACCTTTATTTAAGTACTTGAATAAGTACTTAATTGCTTTTGATCTGTTGCACCATTCCACGTTAATGTAGACCTGGTATTTCATGAGGAGATAACGGTTGTGAGGCACCACATATCTGTTATCATACTTGAATTTCCCTTTTATATGGTAAGCGTTATTATTCCTCCGGCAATAAATAGCATAACCATCATTATCAACAATTGTTTCAACCACAAAAGGTTTAGGAAAATGTTTTGAGCACTTACCCTCAATTGTACATGGGGCATTTTTATCATCTATACCGCAAGGTCCATGTAACATAAACTCAGTTACTACTTTATACCCATCCGGATCATTGATTCGACATGGTATCTCAGCTGTAATTATATCATTTATCTGGGATGTGGTTTTGCATTTCACCTCTTCTTCTAGCCATAGTAGGATATGAGCATGTGGCAGTCCACGTTTTTGAAATTCTATGACATACACAACTGAAATATAATTGGAAAAAAAATAAGATAATACATAATGTATATATAAAATAGTAAACAGATTAAAATTATGGGTTAATTTTTATTACCTCCTCGTGACTTGCCAAAAATATGATGTTTTGTAAGGTCATTTAACAGTTCAGTAAGTTTAATCTTGAACACACGTGTTGCCACTTCTGAACGGTCATGGACTTTTTGGCCAGGGACGTGCTTTAGCATTTCTGCAATCTCGGGCCATTTTGGATTAGCAGTGAACGTGATGAATAGGTTTGGATTCCCATACGTCCGGCATATAGCCATTGCATCTTGGTAGTTTTGCATCATATACCTTGGACCGCCTATAAAACTTCTTGGTAGAACGATTCGTTTTCCAGCCTCGCCGCACTTGTATCCCCCTTGTTACAAAGATCACAAACATTATAATATAGATCAACGCGTAACATATCTTGATTTTTCTGGTCCATTTGAGCCTCGTTCTTCAACGACCAGATATGCATCCACCAAGTATTGTTGGAATAATCGCCACCTCTAGCAAAGGTAGTACCTTGGTTATTTCATTGTTGTATGATATATGAATAGTATTCTTTCATTGTGACAAAAGCCCTTTTGGTCTTGCGTACATCCATGTTGTTGTAATATGGTATCTTTCATGAAATCCTTCCTCCCATATGGGAATAACAATGGATATTGAGTGCCATGTATTCGAATGCAACTCAAATACGTTTCAAACCTTCATCCCATTATTTACAACAATATCTCTTGTAGGAATACCATCACCAAAGTCATTAGTAATTAGAGTCGCTATTTCGCCACGGTTGGTGCGTTGTATTGCCGAGATGTACTATGTCCACTTATCACCGTAGTTCAAAGGTGGCTGAATTGTGGTTCTCACACCAATCCCGAGCCATTCGAAATGCCTTAGTGAATGAATTTGATTGATCAAACATTTTAATCAATCTTGATACTATACTTGGATCCACCACATCTCCCCCATCTTTGTCTATAAAAGCTCTCATTCAGTTTTTTACTTCATTTCCAGTGTCAAAAAAGTATAGTTGTGCATATTTAGGTTGAATGCCCTGTTTTGGAAGAAGAGAGCCTATTCGATGATAGCTTTGGCCATTTAATCTAAACGTAAATGGACCCCTGCTCGTGTTAATTGAATGGTCTATTCTTGCTCCAAAAGATGTGTAACAAAATATGCCATTATATACCCTGATCTGGTCTTTGAATCTTAAACTAGCAGGATTATTATAGTCCATAAACTCTTTAAGAGGTGAAGGTGCTTCATTGAATCTTGGAAAAAGAAGTTTTCCCTCTTGACAGCAAATGGAAAAAGTTGGGTTGGTAGCGCTCTTTGATTTATCGCTTCTCTCCTGATACCACATAATCGCTTTCCAATTTTGACACTCAAATGATGGATGGCCAATATTATGGTAAACAACGGGAACACCTTGCCAAAAAAGGTAAATTTTATTGGGAATAACAACATTTTTATCCATCAAATAACATAAGGCATCAATTATAAAATATGAAACTACCTGCAGATGCATGTGCGGCTCCGTGTGGGATTTTTTTAGCTACACGTTGAGAGAGTGTTCCTGTATGAATAACATTAAGGTATTATTCATTCTTATGGAAACAATGGTCTGCCAAATATAATTTGTTTAATTAAACACCTGCTGATCTTCTTTTTTATACATAAAGGGTTGTTTTGAAGTAGAAGCCATTTGATTCGGTGTCATATCTGGTAAATTGCCCACTGAGCATGATGTTTGTCCTAACAAATTACGGTGAACATGCGAATCAGGTATCAATTGTTGCAACAATTTTTTACTATAATAATGCAAGTGAATGTTTGGAGCTGGTGTATACCTGTAAATGATTTGACAATTTCATTTAGCCGTAAACCACAATAGCTTTGTGTTATTCCACTTTGACTGATAATTGTTTTCGAATCAATAACCAAAGTTTTGTGCAACATGTCTGACATGGATGGAACCTGAGCATGATCATTTTGTGACCCTGTAATGAAAAAACAAAGATGGATTTAATCATATACATAATTGGAAGGTATAGTAACTTGTTAAATTGAGATGTACCTGTATTCATTTATTATTTGGAGGATATGTATCAATTTTGCAACACATAACCTTGCAGGTTTGGAAAGATATAGAAGCAAGATGTATATTAAAGCATCTCTTGGGATTCTATTGTTGAACTGATGCAATAAGTGTAGTGAACAATGAAAAGGCTTGTATGGTAAGTATCTCCAGGTTTTTATGATTCTTACTATTGATTTAATAATGAGACTGATTTTTTTCCAATAATAACACACAAATTCATTATGGTTCATCTATATAACATATGGAGAAAGTAAAAAACTATTAATTGTTATAAAGTAAAGTAGGAATTAACGTGTTTTATAAATTGCCTTATAAGATAAGTTTATATCACACTTGTTATGTGTAAAATAATAATGTATGTGTAAATTAAACATATGTAGTGGATGGTATAAATACATATAAATAGAAGGAGGGTTGCAAACTCATATAATTCATAACAAACATAATTTAACAGTCATTATTTAATTTATTAGGTATATAACAAAGTCAATTTTAGCCAATCTTGGTGATTGCATTAAAAAGCATAACCATCTTCAATATCTTTATCATTTGAGCTATTGTTATGTGATGGATTCTGCAACTTTGAATACACATTTTGTGCCAGCGGATTTGTTGACAACAAATGCAAACAATTTGTTTTCCGTATTTTGTATATAGATTTAAAACAACACCGTCTTAACCTTTGGGTACTTTCCGCAAGTTTTGAAAAACTTTTTATTAGGTATTCACAATGAATCAATCACATGTATTTATGAATTTAGATGACCCTTTATGTACTTTAAGTCGATCAATTATTTAAAGGGTTATATGAGTGAATGAAAATAGGGGATACTACAGGAGAATTAGAGAATTATATAGAAATACGTTTCATTAATTAGATGTTTGGTTACACGATTATCACATGAAAGGGTTATATGAGTGAATGAAAAAAGGGGATACAACAGAGAATTAGAAAATTATATAGAAATGAGTTTCATTAATTAGATGTTTGGTTACATGATTATCACATGAAACAAGATACGATATCAACATTTGGTTCATTCATAGATTTATTTTGTTCATGAGACATTACATTTGGTAACCATGTCGATGGAGAAATCGAAAAGCAATCCTTGCCGACTATTACATGAAATAGTATATACATATGAACGCTTGGTTCATTAATAGAACTATCTTGTACATTAGACATTACATTTGGTAACAATGTCGATGGAGAAATCAAAAGAACCATCCTTGCTTTCATGGTCATCCGCATTACTAACACACATATCTATTTGATCTCATGTAGCAAGTGTCCAAAGCCACAGATGTTCATCTTGGAGGTACCGAAATGGAGTTTAGCACAAAAAGAAACAATATTTCGTTTGATGGCAAACCAAAATATATTGTCAAACAAAAATAAAACCAAATGTAACAGAACGGTTGAGTCTTGTGTCTTCCAAACAACAATTAAAACAAAATCCCAAAAGCAGTTTTTATCAAATGTATTATTATTGTCATAAGCATTTGTTTTATAAAGTCTTGTTGGGGTACTTCTTGGTTGGGCTCATTCTGATTCTTCAACCACAAACCTGTTTACAAAATATATAGGGAGAAACGTGTTATTATGCGGCAAACGTAAAGGGTTAGTGACAAAAGTGACACTCAATATGTGCTCACCGTCTTTGTTTCTTCTTGGTGGTTAGGGTGCTATCATCACCATCCCGCTCAATGTCTACGATTATCGCTCAATATCCGCGTCCAAATCTCAATAGCAACACCGCATACAACGAAACATGATTATTATGTTAAATGTATTGCAGTAGTAAGATACATAGGGTAAAAGATATTTTGTTGTCACCCAAATGTTTTAAGGTTGCTAACCTCTTATCTTTATTATCATTTGCAGGGTTGGCCTTTATCCGACGTTTGAATGATGAGCTGGATGTTGAAGATGTATTATTAGTTGCAATATTAGACTCATCACCTTGTACATCATTCACCGGCAGCAGTTCATTTTCTGTCGCTGAATCCTCAATAACCACCCTGCAAACAATGGAATTCCATCAGTAAGTGCCTTTATACAAATACATGTTGTACTGATGGATTTTTGTTGGTTTCGATTACCTTTTCCTTATCCTATCCTCTACAGGCTTGGACGGTGTAGTGAGGGTTGGCGACTGGGCGGGTGACTTGGATGATGAGCCTGTAACAGCGGTTTCATTATCAACGGTGCTTGAGCTTGTGGGTTCAACTGATGGATTATGCGGGTCAACTTTCCAACACGTAAAACTCTCGAATGTTCCATATTCATAATATGTGTGAGATTTGATTTCAAACATGTGTGTTGTCCCAATGAGGTCAGCTATAGGTGATGGCAAGTTTGCATGATCGCTCAAACCCGTAGAGTAAGCCGTGAGTAATGGGAATGACGAATAGGGTGTAAGTAGTCGGGATTTATAAATGTACCTCATCCTCATCTCGACACTAAGGCGAAGCCGGGAACCCGATCAATTCAACAGCTGCATCATCAAAAAGGACCACCACAGTCTGCTCGGTATCATCAGAGATACCAAGCTCAAGACGATATCTGAAGAAAGCATTCAGCAGATGGTAAATGTCAAGGTGAGCAATTTTATTTAACACATTCAAACGATCAAACTATAAGTTACAAATATGTCATTACCTTATTACCGGGTATTCAACTGGTCTGCTGCATGACTCGCACCAAAATCGCCCATTCTTTCTAGTAGCCCCTTTTCTGCAATTGTCTCCCCCACATGATGGGAAATTCCATCCCTTTCTAGTACGCACATTATCAATCTTGGCCTTAATTATGAAAATGGCAGTCAGTGTATAAATAAGATTTATAAATGTTATGCACTATAAAGATAATATAGAGATGGCGGGTGCAAAATAATACATACATGATCGTGCAAAACCGTCAAGTTTTATCACGCAAGCCGGCCACTTGTGAATGGCCGACTGTAACAAACTTAAAACAGTTTAAACACGAATGCAATGAAGATCAGGAGAGTATAGTGTTTCCTCAGGTCGTTAAGTCCCAACGAGTTGTGCGAGAATAGCCAAACGTAGTGATCGAGAGATTTGAACGGAAAAGAGATTTGAATATGATTATAACTAAGGAAAAGCCCATAAACTACAGGGGCTTAAATGCAAATTAAAGGAAATTAAAAAGATAAAAAATATTAAATAAACGCTATCACTATATTTAAAATGATGTTTTTGTTTTTATGTTTTTATAAAACTGAATTAAAAACTACGCGACGTACAAAAGAAAACGTGAAACTTACACAATATTAACCCTAAAAATATGAAAATGATATTTTTATAAACCTAATGATAAAAGAAAATTACTAGAAAAAGAAAATTATTTTTATAACTATTTAATTAATTATTATTAATTAAAAACTATTTTTAACTATTTAATAATAACCTAAAATACAAGAAAATATGAAATAAAGCTTGAAAAATAAAATTATGACTTAGAAAATCTAAAATAACAAAATAGAATTTTCAAAACTATTTTTATATTTTTCGAATATTTTGAATTTTCTAGGAATTAAAACTATTTAAAACTACTTAAATTACTTAAAATACAAATTTAACTAAGAAAAATCTAGAAAATATTTTTTGTCTTTTGTATTTATCTTAACTTAAGAAAATGAAAATTTTTTTTTGAACCTTTTCTTAATTAATTGTATTAAATGCTAATTAAAAATGCTTAAAAACGAATTAAAATTAAGAAAAATAGCAAAATGACTTAGAAAAATCTGAAAAATTCAGGAAAACTCTAAAATAATATAAGGAATCTAAGAAAAATGGAAAAACAGGTGCTTGTGTGTGGAATTATGGAGCTGATGTGTAAAGTGCTTATAAATAAGCACTTTGAATAAGCAAATGGAGACCAATAAGCACCAAACCAAAACAGAAGCTTAAATATACTAAAAGTGACCAAATGCAACACAAATCAACAAGTCCTAACCACTGGATTGCAATATACCAAGATTTGACTATATGAGCTAAAATGCTAAAACAGCTGTGAGGGTACCTTGTTTAAGCAGAGGAATAAGCACTCAAATAAGCTGGAAACAGAAAACCAACAATTGGAACTTGAACAAGACCTGGCTGAGACCTAGTAAACCAAAAACCAGGCTTTTACAAGCTCTTGAGAGCTCTGTGCAACCTTGCAAAGAACTGAGAAAACTCAGCTTATGCTGATCATGGTGAACAGGGCAACTAAGACCCAAAAGACAAGCTTGTTTGAAGCTTTTATAAAAATTGTAAAATTCTACAAAAATGACTATAAGAAATGAGACCAGCTTAAGTTTTTAAAACAACAATTCTCACTGAATTTGGTCCAAGGATGAGTCCATGAAAATTCCTTCCATATGGGCTCAAAACTGATTTTTGCAATTTGACTTTTGAAGCAGTTGAGTGTAGTTGACTTTTATGAACTTTGGATTCAATTTAAGGACTGATCATGATGTATAATGATGAAATGAAGATATCACAAGCTATGTTTATGAATTTGAAACACAAAACAAATGATTGGTTTTCACAAATCACAACAGATAGGAATTTTGAGACAGTTGAGATGAAATGTTGACTTTGACAGGTTACATGCACAAAAGTAAGACAGCTATGGGTTTATCAGAACTAAGCAAACTTAAAACAACAGAAGTTAAACACAAAACAAGCCTCTAGGACAGATTTTACAGCAATCCCAAACACACCTTACATCAACTGTTTGCAATAAAAACTTACCTAAACACTGATTAAGCTATGATTAATGATCAAACTAAGTTTAAATGACCTAAGTACAACTTAATAAACACATTTCAACTATTTAAAACTACAAATACAAGTACAAGCCAAATATGCAAACTGATGTGTAAATAAGACAGATACTCACAAATGTCAAGCATGTGTTGCAGGCTCAAACCAAACCACAAGACCACTATACTAAGCCATATCCAACCCAATACCAAGTCTGCATCACCCCAATTCCTTCTCCAAAGATGCTTGAACCAAAATTGCACCAAGTTGACTTTTGTTGACCATTGATCAAATTTGATTTAATCTGTTTTCCAAGCTTACCAAAAGCTTTAATAAGCTTGATTAAACATGTTTGAGTTAAAATAAAACTACTTGGGAGCTTTAATACAGTGGTTTAAAACTAGCTTTCTCAACAGTGAATATGCAAATATGAAATTTAAGTTAAACCTTGAATTAAGACTGGAAATGAAGTAAAATGATTAAGTAACTTAGTTTGAATACAATAAAAGCTTAAGATTACATTTTAAACTACTAATTGATAGAATTTAAGAAAAACGACATACAAGAGAAAATAAAACTAAACTACTGCCTTCTCTTTGCTTCTCTTCCTCTCTTTTATACTCCAATAAGCTCCACGTGTCCTTCTGAGAGTATCCCACCACTTTTGTGAGCCAATGGGTGCGTTTTGTGGGATTTGGCCATTTTATGTGTTTTGGCGGGAAATCTATATTTGACCTCTGTGGCTCTGAATTTGCAGCTAGGGGGGGTGGCTAGGTATGATGATGAGGGGTGAGAGTGGAAGGTGATAAGGTGGGGAAAAGGTAAGTGATGGGAAGTGTTGCAGGGATTCAGGCCAAGTGGGGAAGAAAGGGGAACAGTGGGCGGCAAAAGCATTTGACTGGTTTGACTAGGGGTTCAAATGGAAGGGTCAAGGCAGGGGTCAAAGGGTTTAAAGGCAGGGGTCAATTTGGATTTTGACAAGGCTTAGTTTAGTGATAAGGACCAAAACTGTAATTATGCCAAACTAGAGGGACCAAGACTGTAATTTCTCCAAAGTTGTTACAAGGGACCAATATTGACAAGTTCCAATAGTACAAGGACCAGTTTTGACATTTTCAATTTTCCAGGGACCAAACTTGACATTTTATGAAAGTTCGTGGACCTTTTTCGCCATTTAACAAAAGATTTTATTCAAGGACCATTTTGACAATTTAGAATATTTCGTGGACCTTGAATAACATTTTTCTTTATTTTGTTTTACCAGGGACTGTTTTGACAACTTTTGAAACTTGGGGACTAAAGCGCCAATTATGCAAATTTGATACGTTTTTCACCGATTTTGATATTTTTGCATTTAAAACACATAAAACACTTATTTGTGATATTTTTATCATTTTGATGCATTTCGAGTGTTTTCAGATGTTTTTGCAGTTTAAATGATACAAAAATGATGAGTATTTAGACACTCATCAATACATCATTCCTTTTATTTCGGGCCCACATGAGCAGATTCTCGATAGATCCTTCTCTTGGTTCAGAGTTGTCTACACGCGAAGCTCCTTTTGAAGCCTCAGTGATGCTAACAAATAGTTAAATGATTTGTTAAAATTTGTTGGTTTTAGGATATATTCAATAATAAAAATTAGTTTCTTACCAAATGTCTTAATTCAATTCTTTAATTGCAGGAATGTCAACGGAATCTAGGAGCTGTGTGGATGAACTGCTGGATAGATAGAGCTTATCTAGCAGGTAATATTAAAGGTTAAATTTGTAAAAAAATGTGTTGAACATGCAAAAGGTAAATAGTCCATAAGCCACTTACTGTTTTATTGTTTTGCAGAGGTGGAAGTCACCACAACAACACACATGCCTACATGCGCCGCCTTCTTCTCAATCAACACATCAAGAAGCCCTCCCATAGGGTCACCCGTATGGACCGCCCCGATTACAAAGGGAATAGAAATAAAGCGAACGAAGTTTCCTAATACACATTGGCAAAATATTTTCATTTTACAACATCCTTTGCAACAAATATAAATTTCAACCTATGATTCGCGGTAGAAATCAAGGTTTTTGGCTCATGTTTTGGTATAGTTCATCCTACCAACATTCGTCACATAACCTCAACATCCGAAAGGTAAAACTTTTATAGCAACAATATTTAAAACAAATAATTTTAAGATACCTAAACAAACAAAGACATTACCAATGAGATATTTGTTTTCGTGGTCGGATATGATCAAAATCAACCAATTGTAACGGATACCTAACAAATCCTTAGATATAACCAAAGATTTCCTTATGCTTGTTGCTCCATTAAACTCAATCATGAACGTATCGTCCTTCCCGACACGAAAATCTTCCTTGTTTTGCATGACTACAAAATTTTAACCGAATATATAGCACCCTCTTTAACCTCAAGAAATTGTGAGCTACTGTTGCCTTGGCGGTACAATGGATAACATTTCCACGCATCAAAAGTACATAAGAAAAAATTGATAAACAACACAAACATTTGATAATTTTTTATTACATATTGGCATTCTTCGTGTTTTTCACATGGATGTCAACATACTTTAGCATCAGACACCAAGAAATCGGCTCAAGTATCGGCCGAATGAGCATTTATATCCCACATCCTCTGAGCATCACTACGATTGTACCGGTCTCATCCAATTTCAATTCGTCCAGAACAATACGACATTTGGGCCTCCGATTTCTCGACCATAATTTTAGAATTAATGTTCCTTTTTACTTGTACGCCTACCCACAATGTCCGGGCAGAATGGGTTGCGTGCCTTATTTATGCAAGTTCCATTTATTAGTGTTTTAATTGTAGATTGATCCATATTCTTTGAGGGTGCAAATTGCAGCCTTTTGTGTTTCCATCATTGAGTATGTGTTTATTGTGAGCTGCATGAGCATTCAAGCCGTGGATATTTTCATTCAATTCGAGCCTCTTCATAAACCAAATTGAACCTCGCATTGAATATGAGGCCTCCTAAAACGAAATGAGTTGTAGTTATTTCGCATGCATAGACATGTATGTACTGTACTTTTGGTTGTGCACAACCCCTCTTGCACATTAAATTAAGGGGGTACGCTTTAAGTATAATAGATATATATATATTTTACCGAACTGTTTGTTGTTATAAAGATTATGATGCAAACACATAACACGTTACAACTCTAGCCCAATGGTAAGTAATATTGTTTTATATCAAATGGCCAAATTCAAATCTCATCCAATTCAAAGTCTTTCCTTTTCTTTCTTAACAACTATTTGATAACTCTAATTAATTTAGATATCACTTCCTTTATTTAAAGTATCACATCAACTAACTAACCATTTTCTCACAACTTTATGTATTTCTTTAAACCATTAATAAACATTGTATATTTTTTTCAAATTGGTTAATAAGTTATACCATATTTTTATATCATATATAAAAAAGTAATAATTTCGATTATAGCGATGTAAAGTTCAACTTCTTTATGAAAATAAACATTTAAATAAAGTTTTCAAAAACCTTCAAATAACTTGGGGAAAAAATGTGAACTTACATACCGAAAAATTTACAATATGTTGTAATGTTAATCAAACAAGTTTATATGTTAAAGCTTTTGGGTTTTATATAATTGTTGTAAAATAGAAATACATGCTAGGATATTATCGGATTCTTAGCTCTTGTCTTTTCACGAAGATCGTACGTAATTCTGGTTTCGTAAACTCCAAGATATATTTAACAAATAAATTTTGATTATATCAAGATGTTAAAAGGAACATTGGAGTAATATGTGACGAAGTATAAAACTCACTTCAACTAACTAAATTATAAACAATCGCGATTGACATAAAATTTCAAATTGATCAAGCTTTTGGACGTTCACGTAATAAAGAAGACAACTACACGTATATAATCATCAAAAAGTCCATTTTAACGAAAATTTTAGTTTTTCAACTTTTGCAGCTAAATAAAACATATAAAAACTATCCGCAGCGAAGCGCCATAACTACAATACTCGTTATGTACATTTACAGTATGTAAACTACGATTTTTGTGTGGAATAAATTTCTCTAAAATACCCAAAAAGACATAAATTTTTTTACCGTGTTAATTAACGCTAAATTAGACAAGGTTCGATGTAAACCATTTCTTATTATTTTAAACATCTCATTTTGTAGGTTTCATGATATTGGTAGAGAATTTTCTTATCTAATATATGATGGTGTATTCTTACATAAGACCATTAATAGTATGTTAATCGAAAACGAAAAACGTATTAGTAAGGCACTTACTAATATCATTATTCCCACGTATGACATCCGTATGATGCGACCAATCATCTTTAGCACTTTCAATGCCGTTAAAGATCCTATTATGAACGTCAAAGTGGCCGACTTTTTGTTACATTTAGAAAACAAATACAATCATTCTAATATTAACATAAGCGGTCCATCTTTTTTATATTACAACACTTTAAGATGCAATAAATGAAAAGTTTTGGTGCACGTTAAGTCGACATCCCCACATCATTGAAGGTGGTTAACGAACTCAAGACCTGGCGATTAACATGTTAGATATTAATCACACCGTCCAGTTTTCCTTAACACTTGTACCCGAACATCGTTGCACCGCAATAAACTTAAAGTCGTTAAAGAGTGTTTTGGGACCTTCAATTCAAACTTCCAAGCATATATGGGTGCTTTGGCCGTAGATTATAGTGACATGTACCTCAACCATGTTAATTGATTTCCTTTACCTCAAATAATTTTATGGAAAAAAAGACGATGATTTGTTGGTAAACAAGTAAAAATTTCTAAACTAGTAAACTTTGTCCTAAATCTATTTTAATCTTTGAACTATACGAGATCACAGTAGCTGTTATTTTGTTACATCAGTATATTGTACTAAAAGCAGTTTCGGTAGATTTTGTACCATGTCATCAAGTGATAAAATTTGTCTAATTTTTTCTTTTGTTATTCGAACTTTGTGGGATTGCTTTAGCTATTGTTGCATTATACAACATATGTCATCAAGTGATGTTCGTTTGATCTTTTAAGGGATTGTAAAAAATTAAATAGAATTGATTTTCATTTGAAGATACAAGGGAAATGAACCTCCAGATCATCACATCTTGATCTCTCAGAAGCCAGTTGGCCTTGAACAGAATGCAATTACTGCAGTAAAATTTAATTAGAAAGATATGTTAAGTCATAACTTAATAACTGAATGGCAACCAATGTCAGAGGTCGTTATTTCGATCAATTTAGTAACCAATGTTTTAAAAACCGGTTTTTTAATTGACCCGGTCGAGCCACCGGGTCATGGTTCAACCGGGTTTTCACTCAAAACCGGCTTTCGGTCACTAGACCGGTTCACGGTTCAATCGGCCGGGTTAACCCGGGTTTTATTAATAACTTATTTCTTAACTAAATTACTTTCAAACTTTACCGTAAATGCATCAACTCGTATCTAGCCAAGATGCTCTAAGGCTTGTCGCAGTGGTGCTTTTGAAATCGGTTGGGCAACGCAATTTATGAGCTTCGACCGATGTCCAGGTCGGTTGTGTCCAATGTGGAGTTCGGTCTCCACATCGGTCGAGCTAGGAAAAAACGGAATATCGAGTGCTTGGACAACCGATCTTATTTACTCCATTTTGTCACTTTCGTTTGTATAAATTCAAAAATAGAACGTTGGTAAACATTAAACAAAAAAAAAAAAAACTTTTTTTAAAACCAAATCTACCCATCTATAAATACCCACTTCACCTCAAACACAATTCACCACTCAACATTTCTCATGTATATTCAATAAACCATTCTAACGAAATACCCACGAAACACAAATTTTAATATGTCGTCATTCGAGCATTTATTTGGTTCTTCTTCGCCTTCGACGAGGAAGAAGTTTTAGTGAGTTTGTGGAGTTTGCGATTTTGCTTGGAAGGCTTACAAAGCATCACGACCAAAAACCCGACGAAGGTACATACGTAGGGATCATGAGGGTGCTCATAATCGTTTAGTGGCGGCATATTCTCGAAAACCCGCAGCTCGACGAAAGAACATTCTCTCGGCGGTTCCGTATGAGCCGAGAGCTATTCACGTAAATTGTTCGAGATAACCGATCACTCTACTTATTTTCGACAAGCCGCCGATGCTAGAGGCGTATTCGGTATTAGCCCGTTGGTCAAGTGTACTGCTGCCATTCGTCAATTGGGATACGCGGCCGTTCCTGATTCTCTAGACGAGACTCTAGCAATTGCTGCATCCACAGCCCATGAATGTCTTCGTAAGTTTTGCGAGGTTATCATGGAGTTATATGGTCGTGAGTATTTGCGAAGGCCCACGTATTCTGTCACAATTCTCAAATTCCGGTCATTTCTTAAATTAAATATGCATCATGTTAGTTCATTCATGATTTTGCATTTCACATTAAACGCGTAAATTTTATATTAAATAAACGCTATCGCGTGAATTATTATTTTGAACACTTAATCCGCTACTTCCAAAAATGATCCCGATGTATTTTTAAACTTACATTTAGTTTATAAAAACTATATTTTGAGTTTACCTAGTGTTTTAAATTTATTTTGTATATAATTCGTTAAATTTATACTATTACGACGTGTTTCTTAAAAACTATACGATAATTTTTATATCACTCAAATTTCACAAGGAATGTATTTTTACAATTTTTATTATCCCATTACATTCTATTTTGGTCTATTAAAAATCTCTTTTACTTAAAAACTACCATTTACCTTACAAGTTGCATTTTCCTACACAACTACTCACTCCTTTTAACAAATATATATACTTATACATTTTATAAAAAAAAAATATATATATATATTTTACCAAACCCCTCCCCCTTGGCCGACCAAGGGGAGGGTGGTAATAAATGGAGTAAGGTTTCTTTGATTGTTTTGATTTACACTCTACATAAAAGTCTTACTTGAATTATCTCATTTCATACACTTCATTTCACTTCTCAATTATTCACCTAGTATTAGCAAGTTTCTCTCATTTTTCTCTCTATCAAAACCGGTTCATCAAGAGCTCACAAAGAGATCATCATAATTTTTCTCAAGTTCAATTATTATCAATCTAGATAACATTCTTTATAAGGTTTTGAAATAAAAACCAAGAGTGTTTAGGATTAACCTTGGTTCTTTGCACCTCATCATAGTACTTGTAAGCATGTTTCTTTCATTTTTCATGTTTCCTTATCATCTCATATCCATCTCTTCATTTTTGGAGCAAGCATGCATGATTTGTGTTGTTTATACCATTTTCCATTGATTTTAGAGTTATATATATATATATGGTCATCCTATAATTATCCCCTTGATATATGTTGGTCTTGATGATGATTAGGAACCCATGACACCCTAAGAAGGTGTATGGTAGGATTAGATTAGTTTTGGAGTTGATTTGAAGGGATTAGAATAGGTTTGGTACGAGAAAAACTATTTTCGATACGTATAAAATATGTTCTGTCCTTGTTTTGATTTTCTGGAAAATCCGACAGTAGGTACGAAATTTTGGCCTTGATATTTAGAAAATATACTTCAAAACGAATCCGTGGCCGCTTGAACGGATAAAACGGAGTTATAACGAAGAAGTTATGAATTTTAAAGTTTGACGACGAAATATATTATTTTCGAAAATTTCAAGAACATGTTTTTGGTTAGTACGAGTTAAAAACGAGCCTTAAGCTTTGCAAATTATTTCGACTTATCAAAAATATATTAGTATACTTTGATACGGCTAAGGACGTATTATACGTGAAAACGGATTTGAAACGACAAAGATATGCCCGTTTTATAAAATTTCCGTAACTATTATTTTCAAAAACTATATTATTTTTACGATACAAGTGTTACGGTGGTGAAACGACCATGTTGGAGGCTGTTTTTAACTATGATGTGGAACTTTTTGGAACGAAATGTCTTCTAGTAAAATCAAGATCACCGAGCATATTTTTCAAAACGACAAGCCGTTTGTATAGCGGAGTTGTAATAAATTATTTATGGATGTTCAAACTTGGCCGAAACTCATTTTTAACCAACATTTTAGACAAAATCACCATCTTTAACCCTTATTATCTTTAGGTTCGAGACCTTTATGACAAAAACTCCTGAACTGAAACTTCTAGATTTCGATACAAACTTTCCAAAACCGTCGAGTTCGTTTCCTAACGATCGACGTACACTATTTTACGACTAGTTTTTCGAAGCTATTTTTATCACTTTCATGAAAATTCCGACGATATTGTTTTACGACGAAAAATGATAAATTCACTATAAATCATTACGAAACCATTGTAGGATGACATTTTGACGTAAAAACTTGTAAAGTGATTTTTGAAGGGTCAAGACGTCAAAAGAGTATTTTTCGACGATAAGTAATTATTTTCGAAACTCGCAAATGGTATAAATAACATATGAAATGCATGCATAACATTACATTGCAACTCATTACATATCATATCATTCGTAATAGGACCCGGTTAAGCATCACATTATACCTCAGTGTACTCACTCTTGTCATCACACCAGTTTACGAGGTGAGTAATCACATCCCCTTTTTTTTTTACCGTTTTACTATATTTTGGGGCGAAATGCATGAACCATTCTTGAACTAAATTGATTCCTACTTTTGTGAACTCTCTTTTGGCTTGAACTTGTGATCTTGAAAGAAAATCCTTGAACTTTATTAGGAAATTATGACTTGTTGGAACTTATTGAACCGTACATGTTATGACCTTGTCTTAAAGTCTCCCATGTTCGGAGCATCACTATAAAGTCTCCCATGTTCGGAGCATCACTATAAAGTCTCCCGTGTTCGGAGCGTATCTTTGGGAAGAGGCACCAATGATATCTTTGGGAAGAGGCACCCAAGATATCTTTGGGAAGAGGCACCCAAGATATCTTTGGGAAGAGGCACCCAGATATCTTTGGGAAGAGGCACCCAAGATATCTTTGGGAAGAGGCACCCAGATATCTTTGGGAAGAGGCACCCAACATAACTTTGGGTAGTGGCACCCACTTAATTTGGTTTCATCAAGAGCATCCCGAATTATTATATTCGTGGTACTATATTGTGAACTATTATGACCGCTTATACTTGACTACTTCATACGCTATGTTTTGGGCAATGGGTTGTGAATACACGAGTTGCAAGTTTTGTATGGGCGGAACTTGGGCCGAGTGGATTTACAATGCCTTTGCTTTGTGGACCATTTTCGTTGACCAAAAGCTTTGAATATTTCTTCGAGTTTTCTTTTTTTGCTAAACATGTTTACTCACCAACTATTTTCATAGTTGACCCGTTTTCTCTCATGCATTTCGGTGATCGTTAGTAAGCTTTTTCTACTGGTCTTGCATAATGAAGTTTTCACTTGTCACTACAAATCATTATGTAATAGAACGCAATATTTTGGGAACTAAACTTGTAATATATTTGCCGATGACGGCTAAACTAGTATTGTAATGGTGTACTCTTTCTTTAAATATTAATGTTGGTATGTTCTATTATCTTGTGCTTATGTTCCTCCGTTACACTCGTGTTTCCGCCTCGGCGAGGGTGTGATGATTGGTACCAGAGCCAAAAGTTATAGAGAATGCCGATTTTCAAAAATAAAATCACAACTATAACCGGAAAAATTTTTATTTTATTTTATTAAACATTGAACATCATCCGAGTCATCTAGTTCTATCGTTGCATCGTTAATCATAAATTATACATAGCCCGATCAACTATGTCTAATTTATGAAGAACCATGCAATGATAAGAAGGTAAATTTAAATCATGTTTAGTCGAGTCTTTAGAGTCCGGTCACCAAGTTGCATTGGTCGGGTGGGTATGCATGGCATGTTTTACGCTCACGTCCACATTACCGTATCTTATTTATACCTCTCTTTCCATCTTTCGACTTGTTAGACATAGCATGCCCCGATCCCGCCATATTTCGATCACTATAACACATTACCACCGCTCGCACCTCATCCGACTTCGTTCGAATGTCGTTTACTCAACCCGATGTTTTGGTCCACCGTGGGATCATGGTCGCAAGAAACACACGCCGTGAGGTAGCAACAACGGCAACCCAAACAACAATGACAATCCGGACAACAACGCCATCGAATAGCGGATCTACTCACTCGAATTATAACACATCTCGATGCTAGAAGAACCAACGCCGGAGAAGGTACTTCAAACGCGGTCAAGGATGCAACTACAAAACTTTCATGACATGTAAGCCAATGGAATTTCATGGTACCGAGGTGCCATTGATCGCTAAACGGTTCGAGAATGTTGAGTCGAAGCTTAGTATCACGAAATGTGTCAAGGAAACAAGGTTGAGTTCTCTGTCTCTACTACGGTCGAGCATTGACCGGTGGAACAACCAACTACTGAGACTAGAGGAAGAGGGGCCGCAAATGCGTTATCTTGGGAAGCATTTAAGAAACTATTAACCGATGAGTACCGCAGAAAGATGAAGTGCGTAAACCGGAAGAAGAATTTTGGAACCACTGATGGTAGGAGTAGAGATCGACAAGTACACGATCCGCTTCCACGAGTTAACTAGGATGGTTCCTCACATGGTTTCCACCGTGGAGAAGTTGATTGACCGATATATATGGGATTGATACCGAAATTAGGAGGATGTCACTGTCGAAACCAACCACTGCGCAAGCCGTGTGAGTATGGCGATCGCTTGACAAATGATGTGATCGGTCCGGAGAACTAACAAAAGCAAACGACAATGGACGAAAGCGGCAGGAGGATCACCGAGAAACCGAGACCGTCGGCAAGAAACAAGAGGCGCCGAATAACCCGTAACTATGGGCGACCACCCAGAGCGCAAAGGATATGCAGTCCACATCCTTTGTGCACTCGATGTAACTATCATCACTTAGGAGTTCGCCCAAAGTGCGACAAATGTGGACAGACAGCCACTTCGCGAAATTGCTCAAACAGAATCGGGAATCAAGGACGAGAGAAAAGCATGTTACGAGTGTGGAAGTCTAGATCACCTTCGCAATACCGTCCAAAGTCGAAAAGAACTCCCAATCAAGGAGGTAATCGTCCAAACTGGCGTTGGCAATAGAAGGCCCACAAGATCGAACATTGAAATTCCTCCCGCACGTGGTCGAGCATTCTATCCGGTACCGGGAAGCCCGCAACGCGTAACGGTACATTCTTTTGAGCAACCACTTTATTTCGTGCAACATGATTTTGAGTGCATAACTTCCTTCCGATTCTTACCACGCTCACGACATTGATTAATTTGAGACCTATTGTTATCGACCTTAGTTGTTATATATATTTTGTTGATTTGATTTGAATTGTGTAAGCAAATTCAATGTCGAGCGAATCTTTCAAAAGACTTCATTCAAGGATGTTGAATCCTATCTTTCTAGCAACTTGTTTCCTAGCTTGATCTAGTAGCGCGCTCTTGTTTGATGAGTTGCGAAAATCAAGCTAAGAGACAAGTTTACTCAAGTCGGTTTAGTTTAATCTCATGACAGCTCTTGTTTGATGAGTTGTGAGATTAAATTAGAATCGACTACCTAAAGGTCTTTGAGAGCTACATTCGATATTGGGCAAGTTTACCCTATCCAATCTAATCACGGGCACGTACTTAGTTGAATGGGGAACCCGTGACGCATGGGCATTGATATGATCATTTAGACTGCTCGCACGAGCATGAACTTTTAGAACTCTTGTCGAGGTTCGGACTATAGTATCGTTAATCGAATCACGAGGACGTGATTCCGCTGACATGGGAAGAATGTCACAATTCTCAAATTCCGGTCATTCTTAAATTAAATATGCATCATGTTAGTTCATTCATGATTTTGCATTTCACATTAAACGCGTAAATTTTATATTAAATAAACGCTATCGCGTGAATTATTATTTTGAACACTTAATCCGCTACTTCCAAAAATGATCCCGATGTATTTTTAAACTTACATTTAGTTTATAAAACTATATTTTGAGTTTACCTAGTGTTTTAAATTTATTTTGTATATAATTCGTTAAATTTATACTATTACGACGTGTTTCTTAAAAACTATACGATAATTTTATATCACTCAAATTTCACAAGGAATGTATTTTACAATTTTATTATCCCATTACATTCTATTTTGGTCTATTAAAATCTCTTTTACTTAAAACTACCATTTACCTTACAAGTTGCATTTTCCTACACAACTACTCACTCCTTTTAACAAATATATATACTTATACATTTTATAAAAAATATATATATATATATTTTACAAACCCTCCCTTGGCCGACCAAGGGGAGGGTGGTAATAAATGGAGTAAGGTTTCTTTGATTGTTTTGATTTACACTCTACATAAAAGTCTTACTTGAATTATCTCATTTCATACACTTCATTTCACTTCTCAATTATTCACCTAGTATTAGCAAGTTTCTCTCATTTTTCTCTCTATCAAAACCGGTTCATCAAGAGCTCACAAAGGGATCATCATAATTTTTCTCAAGTTCAATTATTATCAATCTAGATAACATTCTTTATAAGGTTTTGAAATAAAAACCAAGAGTGTTTAGGATTAACCTTGGTTCTTTGCACCTCATCATAGTACTTGTAAGCATGTTTCTTTCATTTTTCATGTTTCCTTATCATCTCATATCCATCTCTTCATTTTTGGAGCAAGCATGCATGATTTGTGTTGTTTATACCATTTTCCATTGATTTTAGAGTTATATATATATATGGTCATCCTATAATTATCCCCTTGATATATGTTGGTCTTGATGATGATTAGGAACCCATGACACCCTAAGAAGGTGTATGGTAGGATTAGATTAGTTTTGGAGTTGATTTGAAGGGATTAGAATAGGTTTGGTACGAGAAAAACTATTTTCGATACGTATAAAATATGTTCTGTCCTTGTTTTGATTTTCTGGAAAATCCGACAGTAGGTACGAAATTTTGGCCTTGATATTTAGAAAATATACTTCAAAACGAATCCGTGGCCGCTTGAACGGATAAAAACGGAGTTATAACGAAGAAGTTATGAATTTTTAAAGTTTGACGACGAAATATATTATTTTCTGAAAATTTCAGCAACATGTTTTTGGTTAGTACGAGTTAAAAACGAGCCTTAAGCTTTGCAAATTATTTCGACTTATCAAAAATATATTAGTATACTTTGATACGAAGCTAAGGACGTATTATACGTAGAAAACGGATTTGAAACGACAAAGATATGCCCGTTTTTATAAAATTTCCGTAACTATTATTTTCTGAAAAACTATATTATTTTTACGATACAAGTGTTACGGTAGCTGAAACGACCATGTTGGAGGCTGTTTTTAACTATGATGTGGAACTTTTTGGAACGAAATGTCTTCTAGTAAAATCAAGATCACCGAGCATATTTTTCAAAACGACAAGCCGTTTGTATAGCGGAGTTGTAATAAATTATTTATGGATGTTTGGCCGAAACTCATTTTTAACCAACATTTTAGACAAAATCACCATCTTTAACCCTTATTATCTTTAGGTTCGAGACCTTTATGACAAAAACTCCTGAATCGAAACTTCTAGATTTCGATACAAACTTTCCAAAACCGTCGAGTTCGTTTCCTAACGATCGACGTACACTATTTTACGACTAGTTTTTCAAGCTATTTTATCACTTTCATGAAAATTCGGCGATATTGTTTTACTGACGAAAAATGATAAATTCACTATAAATCATTACGAAACCATTGTAGGATGACATTTTGACGTAAAACTTGTAAAGTGATTTTGAAGGGTCAAGACGTCAAAAGAGTATTTTTCGACGATAAGTAATTATTTTCAAAACTCGCAAATGGTATAAATAACATATGAAATGCATGCATAACATTACATTGCAACTCATTACATATCATATCATTCGTAATAGGACCGGTTAAGCATCACATTATACCTCGTGTACTCACTCTTGTCATCACACCGCCATTTACGAGGTGAGTAATCACATCCCTTTTTTACCGTTTACTATATTTTGGGGCTAAATGCATGAACCATTCTTGAACTAAATTGATTCCTACTTTGTGAACTCTCTTTGGCTTGAACTTGTGATCTTGAAAGCAAATCCTTGAACTTTATTAGGAAATTATGACTTGTTGGAACTTATTGAACCATACATGTTATGACCTTGTCTTAAAGTCTCCCATGTTCGAGCATCACTATAAAGTCTCCCATGTTCGAGCATCACTATAAAGTCTCCGTGTTCGGAGCGTATCTTTGGGAAGAGGCACCCAAGATATCTTTGGGAAGAGGCACCCAAGATATCTTTGGGAAGAGGCACCAAGATATCTTTGGGAAGAGGCACCCAAGATATCTTTGGGAAGAGGCACCCAACATAACTTTGGGTAGTGGCACCCACTTAATTTGGTTTCATCGGAGCATCCACGAATTATTATATTCGTGGTACTATATTGTGAACTATTATGACCGCTTATACTTGACTACTTCATACGCTATGTTTTGGGCAATGGGTTGTGAATACACAGGTTGCAAGTTTTGTATGGGCGGAACTTGGGCCGAGTGGATTTACAATGCCTTTGCTTTGTGGACCATTTTCGTTGACCAAAAGCTTTGAATATTTCTTTCGAGTTTTCTTTTTTGCTAAACATGTTTACTCACCAACTATTTTCATAGTTGACCCGTTTTCTCTCATGCATTTCGGTGATCGTTAGTAAGCTTTTTCTACCGTGTCTTGCATAATGAAGTTTTCACTTGTCACTACAAATCATTATGTAATAGAACGCAATATTTTGGGAACTAAACTTGTAATATATTTGCCGATGACGGCTAAACTAGTATTGTAATGGTGTACTCTTTCTTTAAATATTAATGTTGGTATGTTCTATTATCTTGTGCTTATGTTCCTCCGTTACACTCGTGTTTCGCCTCCGGAGGTGTGACATATTCGACCTTGAAAGAATATATGCTCATCACGAGCATAAGCATGGCTTTCCGGATGATGGGAAGCATTGATTGTACAAGTTGGGAGTGGGAGAATTGCCGAATAGTGAGAGAGCTCAACATTGTAGGGTGATCACGCCACATCCATTCATTTTGTTGGAAGCGGTTGCTTCCGTGATTTATGGATTTGGCATCGTTCTTTGGTGTCTCCGGAATGAATAACGACGTAAACGCTTTCGTCGTTCAATTGCTTTCAATGATATCAAATCGGGAGAGCGGCGGACCTTGAGTTTGAGGCTAACGATGTGGCTTATAAAAGGGATATTATCTCACCGATGGGATATATCCACAATGGTCCGCTCATGAAGTCTATTTCAAATCCTCCCACTACCGATCGTAAAGATGTTTGTACAAGAGAGGCACGGTCGCAAGGAAAGATGTGGAACGGGCTTTTGGTGTGTTGAAGAAAAGTGGAAAATGCTTAAAGTTCCCGCCGAGGGTTTTTAGAAATGATATTCAAGATATTATGTATACATGTATCATATTACATAATATGATCATCCGACACAAGCAATGGCGATATGTCCTACATGGTTTGAAAATGAGGACACCAAGATCATGATCCCTTAAGAACGCATGCGAATCAATGGTGGTTACTCGGGAGCTAATGGACTCAACAACTCATCAAAACTTAAAATCGATTTGGTCGAACACATTTGGAGAAATCGTCGACATCATGTCAAGCGATGAATCAAGTCGATAGTGACGATGACGAGACGATGAAGAGTTTTGTAATGTTTTAACGTTATTTGAATTTCGTATTGTAATGTTTTTTTTTTTAATTAGAGTGTAATGTTTTTTTTATTTCGTAATGTAATGTTTTTTAATTTGAATGAAATTTAAATTTAATGTTAAAAATGTTTGAAATTAAAAAAAAAAAAAAAAAAAAAAATCCCTGGTCGTCGACCAGCATCCGGGTTGTCCTGCGTCATTTGGAGAGAAATGGCGCGTGGCAGGGTTGTCAAAGTCGTCCTGGGTTGCTGTTGGGACTAGCCTATCGAGAAAGCTAACCCATCTCCATCCATCCTTTATACAGCAATCATGTTTTTTCTTTAGGTTACAATGATAAAGGAACAAATTTCTACTCCAATGACTACTACTTACTGGATAAATGAACTTATAAAGGAAGCGAGGATTGCCAACACATTTTTCTTTTTTTGTAAAGATTTTTTAGGAATAAAATCTAATCTTATATATTAACTAGCAATAATTTGCTAATAATCTCAAATAATTTAAATTTAAAGACGTATTAGTGACGGTATCTATATATATATATGATCAACTCATGAAGCTAATAAGCACATGCATTAAGCTAACGATTATGTCCCAGAAATCATGGAGAAATGCTTGCTTTGTGAAATAGCTAGGTAACCTCGCGACTTATTTTCTACCGTAAATTACGCTAAATATTGTGTCATATAGGGTATATCTTATCTTATTGTTAGTGGTCCCTGGTCAGTATGCATTTGGAAGTCTACTCTTGAAAAGAAAATGTAAATGTTAGTCAATAAGAGCCCGAAATGTACTCTTGTCTAAGATATGTATCAGACCATGTTGACATTACCGCTCTTCTGTTTGCTCATCCTTTTCACCACCACAATCACTATCTCGCAACCATACAATGCCACCGATCACTTCCTCCTCGACTGCGGTTCATCAACCACTTCCACTTCCGATTCCAACCAGAGATGGGATGGTGATGAACACTCAAATTCTTGCCTTCAGACATCACCGCCGCCTCCTTTTCATCCAATACAACTTTCCAGGATTCATCAGTCCCAACAGTCCCTTATTCCACTGCTCGAATAATCAACACTTCTTCATTTACTTACAGATTTCCGGTCTCTGAAGGGCCCAAATTCCTCCGCCTATATTTCTATCCTGCAACTTACTCTGGTCTCACCCCAAACCAATCTTCCTTCTCTGTATCGTCCAATGGCTACTCTCTTTTAACAAACTTTAGTGCTCTCCTGACAACCTTGTTTCTCGCAAAGACGCACTTCCATGCTAGAGCAGATGATCCCCCGGTTCGCCACTTTGTCAAAGAATTCCTCATCTATGTAAAAGATACACAATTCTTAAATGTTGTCTTTACACCCGTACCCAACTCATATGCGTTCATCAATGCTATTGAAATCGTTTCAATGCCAGTTAATCTGTACTTTGATGCTAAGAATCCGAAACCCATTGGGATGAGTACAGGACCTGTTATTAATAACGATACTGCACTTGAAACTGTTTACAGGTTAAATGTGGGAGGGGCACAAATATCAGGTGTCGATGATACTGGTGTGTACCGGGCATGGAATCTAGATAACATCTACTTTTACGGAGCAGCTTCCGGGCTGACACCTGTTAATGACGATCCGATCATGTATACTATAGATACTCCGAAGTATACAGCACCTGAGCTAATTTATGAAACACAAAGAAGTATGGGCCCACTGGCTAACGCATACAACCTGACATGGATACTTCCAGTTGATTCTGGGTTTTATTACATGCTCCGGCTCCATTTTAGCAGCATTATACCACAATACAGTAAGGATCTGAAAATGATCTTTAGGATTTTTATTAATAATCAAACAGCTGAAGGTGAGGCTGACATAGTATACTGGATTCAAGGTAGCAGGATTCCAGTATACAAGGATTACGTTGTGCTTGTCAACAATCCAAGTGGTCATCGAAGCAAGCAGGATTTGTGGCTCCAGATGCATCCTAACAGTGAAGCATCTAAAGAATATCTTGATACTTACTTGAATGGTTTGGAAGCCTTCAAACTGAGCATGAAACATGATCTTTCAAGCCCATTGCTAACTCCAAACCTCGTTTCTTCCAGAAAAGAGAACAACAATAAGACTCCACCATCTGCCTTGATAATAGGTGGTGCCGGGGGAGGTTTAGTCTTGCTGTCTGTTTTATTTCTTTTAGTTTTATATCAGCGAAGGCGAACCAAACACCATACTACCACCAACAGTAAGCCATCACTGCCATCAGATTCCTGTCGTCATTTTTCAGTTAAACAAGTGAAAGTTGCAACAAACAAATTCAATGAGAATAATGTTATCGGGAATGGAGGATTTGGTAAGGTGTACAAAGGGTACATGGGAAATGCTAAAACCACTGTAGCAATTAAACGGCTCAATCCATCATCAAGCCAAGGGTTTCATGAATTCCAAACAGAAATACATATGTTATCTAGATTGCGCCATGAGCATCTAGTGTCCTTGATTGGATACTGTGATGACAATGGTGAGATGATACTAGTGTATGATTACATGGCTCGTGGAAATCTACAGGAGCATCTCTACAAGACAAACAACCCTCCTTTGTCATGGAAAATACGTCTCAATATTTGCATCGGGGCAGCTAAAGGGCTGCATTATCTCCATACGAGTGAAAAGAACACAATAATTCATCGGGACGTCAAGTGCACTAACATCTTATTGGATGAGAATTGGGTTGCTAAAGTGTCTGATTTCGGTTTGTCAAAGCTAGCGTCCAAAGATCCATCACAAACACATGTTACCACGATGGTAAAAGGTAGTATCGGGTACATTGATCCTGAATATTGCAAATACCAGCACCTGAGGGAAAAGTCTGATGTGTACTCCTTTGGAGTGGTTTTGTTCGAAGTGTTGTGTGCAAGACCAGTTATTATTCCATGGCTGACTAGCGAACAAGTGAATTTAGCAGAATGGGGAAAGACTTGCTATCAAAGAGGAACCTTGGTTGAAATAATTGACCAGAACCTAAGTGGTCAGATTGCACCAGGGTGCTTAAGGAAGTTTGGCGAGGTAGCAAATAGTTGCTTGCATGAGGAAGGGAGCGAACGACCAACAATGGATGCTGTCGTTCAAGGGCTAGAAGTTGCATTGCAGCTGCAAGAAGCTTGTAAGGAAATGGGTGGAATTGTTGGCGAAGAAATGCTAGAAAACCAAGAAATTCCTTTTCTAATGCAAGCAGAGCTGACCACAATGAACGACGATGGGATAGAAGACGGGAAATTGTAGCACACCAAGGTGCCCATTCATGATCCAGAAACTAGCCGAGGAGTCTTCTGGTACCTAAAACACTTCTTTCTTTCTTGAATAAACAGATTGGTATTTGTATTCATTAGTTTCATGCAAGCTACATGAATTTCATTTATTATATCAAATTTCATAATTGTGGTTATTTAAATTATCAAGTACTCAATGTATGTTAAGCGATAATGTAATATTAAAACATCTGATCTGTTCAAATTGTTTACGGCTACAAAATCATAGCATCTGATTGGTTGATAGTTCGAATATTCTTTATCTATTGTAACCCAAAATATGTTCCTTTATTATATAAAATGTTTTTTTTTTTTTTTTTTTAAATAGAAGTTGATTTTAACCACACACATAAAGCTGAGCCGTCACTTCAAAGATAATACTCCCCCCATTTCAAAATTATAGTTCCCATTTTTTTTATTTTTTTTTTCTTTATTTTTCAACCTTGACTTTAAGTAATTTTGTTTATATTACATAATATTTGATGTAAAATATATAAATAGATTGAGTTTTAAATGTATTTTTTATTGGCATAATTTACATCAAGTATTGCATAACACAAACAAAAATATTTAAAGTCAAAGTTGAGAAAGAAATACCGTAAAAGTCAAATGGGACAATAATTTTGGGAAGGAGGGAGTAACATACTTTCGCATACAATTCATATTTTTATGTCTAACTATCTTGATTCCAAAAAACAAGTATCGTCGAATGGAAAAAAAACTTAGGATGAAAGATCCAATAACAACAATGACAATGAGAACCATTTCTAGCTAACCTGTCACCATTTTCAAAGTTTGCGACAATTAGCTACGTACATATTCATCCCTTCTCTAACATGACAGCATCCGTTAACATATCGGGGCATTTACATATATATCCTCAGAAATTCGAAAATTACATATATATCCTTTTGACGCGTTAAAAGCGTTGTCTTTACGATTAAAAATTAGTAAAAGGATATATATGTAATTTTTAAAATTTACAAGGATATACATGAAATTATGCCAACAATCTAATACTTGTAATGTCCCGTTGTTATCTTTTTGCATAGCTTCATCTCCATCTAGTTCAAGTTTTAGCATTACGACATAAAGGACAATGCTACTAATTAAATAAGTACTACTAATCAACCAACTCTATTATAACCAAGGGTTTTGTGAATTCCGGATGCTATATGTACAAGTCAAATTTCTTTAACGGCGGAGATCGTTCAATTCAAATGCGATATATAAAATAAAAACACTAGCAAGGCTAGAGAGACTAGCATACAAGCAATTAGAGTGTTAGAAGAACTACAAAAAGCCACTCTATATATCCATTTCGGTGAGACTTTTTTGTCTACTAGAAATACAAGTGTGTGAAGAGAATTTGATATTATCTAAAGATTTATTTATCTCCACACGTATGACTGCAAGGAATAATTTTTACAATGATGCCAAGTTTTTGAGTGGATAAGGTTTGTTAAAATTGCCAATCATAAACACATGTTAGCAAGCTCGAGGTTGTCAGTCTCACGCTATATATAAATTAGAGTATTGCACTAATTATTAATGTGGTTTTTCTAATTTGATACTAATTTTCTTTTGCCGATGCTATTGGCAAGTATCATCATAACATTAAGAGCCTAAACGTTCACATTATATCCCTGGATTAAGTTAGGGGTAAAATTTGGGGAAAGATGTAATTGTTTGTAATATTGGGCTCTTAAATGGGTGCTTGGATATGTTAAAATAGTAAGTAATTGGGTCATTAGTGTTTGTGTCAATTCAGTGCTCAATGGTCTCTGACTAGATTTAAACATAAATTTTACTAAGCAAAGAAAACTTGATGATAAGGAAATCAGCGAACAATCTCGACAAAAATGATGTAGATTTAAACAAACTCGATGATAACCAAATCCAATTAATAAAATATCAACCTCTAAAATTTGATTCCATTCTTTCCTTGAATCTGATATGTCACATCGATCTTTCACGCATGTATAACATCGCAAAAATGGTCAAGGCATGATGTAGATTGAAAAAAAAATCAAATTAGGTGGTTGGGTAGCCAGCACCGCAAACGGATCTGACACCGGCTAGAGTTTCGGTGAGTGTGAGGCGCCATTTTTTAGCAGAGAAATACCCGAGATGTCAAGGTTTATATACATGAATTAAAGAAAAGGTTGATTGGGTGGTTTATGATCTGAATGAGAGAGAAAGAGATAGAGGCGGTTAGGATTTGTGTGAGAAGGAGATGATGGCAGTGGTTTTGTTTGATAGAGAGCGAAATTGGATTTTTTAGTTTTACCTATTGTGATATGTAAATCTGTATTTAATGGGTGGTTTTAAAATAAATAAGATGATATTACAATAATGCACCTCCACCACTTATGAAAACTAGGCACCAAGACATGGTGTGCGATAAAATATAGTTATATGTGTTTGCTTACCCGTTTAGTGAATTCGTTTCACAACACTTGAATGTATATGTGTTAGTTGTAAGTGTTTGTTTGGGTTCCCGTAACTTTCCGTAGCTTTCCATGACATCATTATTCCGCATATAGAAATACCTCGAATCTCTTACGCGTCAAACACTACCCCAAAAGTATATGATTTTGACGAATCAAGATTATATTGATTGAAATAAATGAAATAAAGGTTAAAGTTGTAAAATTTGAATTAAAATAAAATAAACCCATTAAAAATATAAAAATTAAAACTCATAAAAATATATCAAAATGGATGTTGAATTAAAGAGCATAAAATTTTAGAAAATATGGTGAAATTAGATTATAAAAAAATAAGTAGATAAAAGATATTTTAATTTAAAATAAAGATGAATTTTAGTTGAGAAATAATACATGTCATTTTATAATTGAGCTCTTTATCTTAATTTTAGTGGTTAGGAGTTAGGTTTGGAGTTTGTTAGAGTTAGGCTTGGAGTTTGTTAAGTCGACACACGTCATCTCACGATTGGAGCTCTTTATCTTAATTTTGGTTAGAAAACTCTTTCCATAATAAGCAGTAAAAGTCTGAATTTTAAGCCTTCTAATTTTGAAGGCCTAAACGCATTATAAAGTAGATAGATAAGCACAACTTTTTATGTATTAACATTTATGTCACACTCCTTTATATCCATTGATCAAAATCGATGGTCAAGATTGGTTCTCAGCTTCTTTGCATTTATTTAGTTCGAAAGAACCTCACATCGTATATATATATATATATATATATATATATATATATATATATATATATATATATATGTGTGTGTGTGTGTGTGTGTGTGTGTGTATATATATAGGAAGGATCTAGTAAGAAGATTAATTAAAATAAGAAGGTAAAGTAATTAATTACACATTTTAAATAAGGAGGAAAATTTGAAGGACATCGATCCACTTTTTAGGTGCATCTAAAATATGTGGTTGTGGTTTCTTCTTATCCTTCTTATTTTAATTATTCTTCTTATTTGATCCTAACTATATATATATATATATATATATATATATATATATATATATATATATATATATATATATATATATATATATATATATATATATATATATATATATATATATATATACTAGTATAAAACTCGTCCGATGACGAGTATGACTTGTGGTTTTTATTTTTAGGATTTAGTAGAACAAATATATACTAAAAGTAATTAAAGTTAAATGAAACGGTTAATATTTATAATTGATGTTACCATAATCAATAAAAGCGGCTAAAAGCATGTAAGTATTTTGATTTTTGGTTTTATTTTTAAGATTTAGTTGAACAAATATATATACTAAAAAGTAATTAAAAGGTAAATGAAACGGGTGGAATACCTTGTACTTGTCGAGGTTCTGGCTAGTTTCATAATAATACTTGACAAAGTATAACTGGACGTAAATATGTGAACATGTTTATGAAAAAAAGTAAAGATGTAGAACATGTTGAAACTTGTTTCACTTCTACAAATAAAAAGGATGTTATCAGAATACAACTCCACATAACTACACAAGGTAAACACCAAATGACGGTATAATAGTTGTTGTAAAGAAGACAAATGCTCAAATAGTTTTTCATTGTCCAAATAACGTGTATGCTATAACCCTGCACTTATAAGAAAACCAAAAAGGAAGATCAGTTGAACCTGCAACACCATTACACTATTAAAGATGTTGTTAACCGCAATTTTGGAGTGTTGGTTCATAGAAAATTGTTACTCAAGTATGTTGTTTTTTATTATTGTTTAAAATATATTATTTATGCTTAGTTGTATTTTTTGTTTTGATTGTGTTAGTTGGAAAACTGACAATGGAATACATTAAGCAATAGTTAATGAAGTACGAACATCGTAGAATATTTATAAAGTGAATAAGAACAAAAGAAATGAATGGTAATCTGATAAGAGGAAATAAAACTTAATAAATGATCTGTCATTAGAAAGTACATGCTTTTAGTTCAAATGCGAAATAAAATATTCAATACTTATAAAACTCAGACCCCGTTTTGTTTGGGTATATGGGTATGAGTCTATGACTTTGAAAGTCATTAATGGTGTTTAGTTGGTTATGAGGCCCACCACATAGATTGAGGATACACAATGTGAAGGTTTCTCATATCTTATGTGTGGGTGGTTTTATCATACCGTCCACTACCATTCCACCCTATACCAACACCCATACCCATTGTGATTCATAGCAACAAACCAAATGCACCCTCAGTTTGTAGTCACCCCAAATTTCTTTGTTATACACACAACTACAAACACAAAGATGTGAAGGGAAATAAATGTAGCATTTGAGAATTAGATCCACCACGTAAGTCATAAAGTTACTTAGATGCATTACAGAAAGGGGTTTGAGATTTCTTATTAGTCTTACTAAATGTGGTCACCTTTTTTTTTTTTTTTTTTTTTTTTTTATAAAGCGATACAAAACAGCCCACTTGAAATTATTAAGGGATGTTTGGGATTAGCTTAGTTCAGTATGCTTATAACCTATGGAAATAGGCATACCTACATGTTTATATTTAGGTGACAACAAGTCTTATTCCCCTATTTTTTGTTTGATTTTCTCCAAGCTAAAGAAAGAAGAAAGCTTAATCATTTGGTGATCCAACAAAAGTAAAACACAGAAGTTAATTAAACGTATGAATTTAGTACTCCGTATTAGCTATCAGCGAGAAGCTTAACTGAACAGCTAGAAAGAATTTGAAAATGGACCAGATGATTTCCAAGAATCCCAGCTACATCACTTTTTGCTTATAGAGAAAAAAAATCCTACATAAGCAAAAGGTCTTCAAAGAACTTCTGTGTCATGCACCTGTGGGTTGTTCATAATTTGCAAGAATACACCGATTACATCTCAATTCGTCCCGCCACATATCCGTATACATTTATGAACTAATCGTTGTAAAAAAAACATTAACATAATTCTTCTATGCATAAACACAACGCCCTTGCAACGCAGCTGGCTCAATGACTTCTTCATATATACATAAGATACTTGATTAGGATTCCAAAGGAATCTACGAATATGGTATAAAAAGAAATTAGAACTACACAAATGAAAAGTTAAACAACTTTTTTTGCTTAGTGAAAGAAATTATTCTAATCAACCAATAGATGTATAAGTTAATATAGTTAAACCTTCACAACCATATTGATTACATTACTATTTTCCATTTATATCAAAAATTTAAATAGAAAGAGATAATGTATTATTTCCTAAGTTAAAAGTGCTCATGATAACCAAGTTAGTCTCGTATCTTAAAAACTATAGGAAGGATCCTTATTGATATAATTACATTGGTCATGTCATAAACGAACAACTCGAACCATGTTCCACTATCAATGTAGAGTTAAATATTTTCTTTTTCAAAAGCTCGTGAGCCTTACGTTGTTCTACTCCCACTTTTACCGATGAGGATTCCGCCTCAAGTTCGAAATTGGCTTTTTCTAAAGAAGCAAGAAAAGATATATGTAAAAATGCTTTTAATGATAGCAAATGCAACTCATTGCCTAAGAAAACACCAAATTCAAGACACCATAAACATATGTAGACATGTCGAAGATTAAAAATAACATTCTCAAAACACATATGTAAAGTCTCAAGAAATTTCTAACTTTGCTACCATATACGAATTAAAAGCTAATCATAGATAACTATCAGATTCCTCATATTAGATTGCAAACCCGTTAAATTGGAAAATTTGAATAAAAGAAAACTCATAAAACATATTGTTCATGGCATCAACAAAATGCCTTTTATCACTGATACAAAAATCAGATAACAAAAAACACAAGCATACACATCTAGGCAGTAACCCAAAACCAAGAATATGGGATACATTTTATGCAAATAATGTACTTACATGTCTACACCATCTTATCGAGAACAAAGCCATCTAGGTAGTAACCAAAAACCATAAAGTGCAAGATCGCTAAGCAACTCAATCCCAATCCCATTTGACCCCACTACAATAGCCAATTCCCATATCAATGCTCGCAATTCGATAATCACAGATTAAACTAAATATTAACAATATTTGTTGTCGACTATAATTCATTTAATAACTGGAGCATATCCGTTTGGAGCATATCGTGAACTTAGCAAAAGTAATAAGCTCATAAACCAAAAAAGTGTGTTTATGACATTTCCAAAAGCTATCATAAGCTCACTAAATAATCTAACACATATTTAACTGGGAAAGCTATAACACAAAATTTCTATTAGACCCTGATTTATAAGAAACATGGAATATAACCATTGTATCCCCAAAAGCCAAATTTAATAATCTCGACCCACAACCTCCAAATCAACTAAAAATCTAACTGGGAAAGCTATAACACAAAACTTCTATTTAGACACTCATTTTCCAACACATAAAAATGACACTTGATAATCTTAACTTTTGAATCTTGGTTATTATAAATTGCCATCATTAAAGCGTTATACTACATTCAACTTGCTTTTGTAAAAAAAGTTTATTACCGTCGAATGTGAATGAGTAGCTCACCCATAGTTAAACACGTAGTTGTTTACTTTGATTCACATTCAAGAACTATTTGTCTTAGTAGATCTCAACTCTTGTTCGCCAAATCTACATTTAAAACAATGTCATCGTTCCTAATTCTCAACATTCCAAAGATAATATTTATTGCCATAATCCCGGTAAAAGAAATACCATTTATAGTCATGTATATACTCATACCTAGTTTTTAATTATCAACCCAAACAATCATAGAAGTTTGATTAGCATTTTTTTAAAAGGCTTTCAGTTAGCATTTTAATTATCAATCCAAAGACCAACAAAGAATTTTAATTATCAATCCATACAGCTTTCAATTAGCGTTTAATTATCATTCCAAACAGCCACAATAAATCTAATAAGCCATAATTTTCGGTGGTGAGCTTATTAACATGAGATTATGAATTCAAATATTCCATAAGCTCATCGTCAAAAACCTGAGCCAAGTAAGCTTTATCCTAACACCCCCTGAAATCGAACAAAAAAATTTCTAACCCGTTCCTTTAAATCGTTACACTACCCGCACAACGTACCCATTTTCCACTTCTACATAATATAATATAGCATACCTTTAGTTAACTAAAGGATATGCATGGTCTGTAACACCATCATCCATTCATCCCTTTGATATCCAAAGTGTTTGTGCCCGTTTTACTTATATATGACTAAAATATATTACAACACCACCCCTGCATTCAAACCAATTCACCAAGGACAAAATTAGACTATCCACATGCACTTTAATTGATCAAAAACCCTTAAACCAAGAATGAAGTTAACTCCATTCCTCACAAACTTGGCCAAAGGGTACTTTAAACCATAAAGGATTTATGACTTACCATAGTCCACATTCTGTCTAAGTATCGTCACATTTCCACCCAGTTTGACCATTTTATGATCAGATAGGTGTTACATGACATTCATCAATTCTGCTCATGAACAACTGCATATCTACTTATATAAATGACAAAATCACATGAATAAGCAATCCCAGTACCCTCTCTCTTGTTAACGACATTTAGCTTTACTTGTTCATATCTACATGTTGGCTTATAGTTCCAGAAATCAGCATATGTCAACTTACCAAATGGGCGTTCTTCTTTAAAACCTAATGCAACCATATATCCAGCTGAGTTCCATCAAAATAAAAGTGTCCAGCTGCAATCATTTCGAAAAGCCTATTATATCTTCGTCATCGTATCGGTTCCATTTTAAAATTTGGTATTATTGTGCATTACTCAATCTGTACAATGGAAGTAATTTGTCTCAAACAAATATTAGAGATTATTAGCCAAACAACATGATTTTCAAATAATACCTTAAGGTGCTCATTTTCCATTTCTCATAGTCGAGTGCATCCATTCCCACATAAGGAAAAAGACACCAATGAAAAATTATATATGTCAAATGCTCATGGGTATCGCCTGGGCATCTTTGCAACTCGCTCATGAATTACATGAAAAAGCAAGTTAAACAACCATACTCATAAAGAAACCAATAGTCGATATATAAAAGTTTCACCATCTACAACTTTCTCTTCGATGGTGTTGTATTGACTTTTCCAAGTAATGCCATGCCTTTCTTTGCTTCCCGCCACATCACCATCAAATCAATTTTAAACAGTTTCTCGGATAAACAATAAAAGGCCGTAAATGATTTCAAATAAGCAAACCTCGGTGTCTTGCATCGAGACTCCGTCTAAGGCTTTTGAGCACCATGAGACAATGATTTTTCTGTTTTGCTCCTAAAATTATTACACCTTTCAAGATTTAACAAAACAACGAAAATACCACACAAATCTTGCACCATATTTCGAATAATGTCATCCAAAGTTCAATGGATTCCTAGAATTACATCGAGTCTTTCTTAAGTATTACCACATGCTAACAAAGGATTAGCAAGACTATTTTAGCGTGCAAAGAGGTTAAAAATGGGCATGTTAGTGTCGGGACAAACTGGTAAATTTGTCACCGAGGTCACACGTTAAGCCCTTGGTGATAATTATATTGATTATTTAACATGGCGGTTTATGAAGCATTTAAGCATTAATGTACACTACGATCAACTTTTAACCGATTCGACCCATTGACCTTGTTAAGGATGAAAACAACATAACTAACTAAATTAGTTAATCATGCCGCCTTTGCACATGCATAATTCTTGAATGGAACATTATACCTCTCATGTGTACCACATTTGAAGAATAGCCACAGAGTTACGTTAATTCGGACATGGAATGATACTTCAAAGAGTAACTTAGTTGTCATTGGACAAATGAGAACATGATATGTTTTTGACCTTCAAATCTACCCAAGAATATCAACCAAACATATCAACCAAACTACCAATCTGAAATGACAAAGAAAAATAAGAAGTGTTTAAAAAGTTGTAAAAGGTGTCATACAATCTCTTTACCGATCAACCATTAATGCAAAATAAAACAACCATTTATAAAATGCGATTAAATAATTTAAGAAAGCCTAAACACATAAGAAGATATACTTTACACTTTCCGGTGTTGATCCAAGAGTTGCAAGACATTTCTATTGCCATGTCGAATCGATGTTAGAGCATAGTGCAAACAAAGTTCATTAGTGCAAGAAAAAAGGAGTACGTCAACAAATATTTGCTGCTCATTAGTACACACACGCGGGTTTAGCCTTCAATATCTGGGGTTATGGGGTTGTTTGGTTTAGCCTATTATCCGGTCTAGCTTAAATATCTAGCGATACGGGTTTGTTTGGTTTAGCATATTATCTAGGAAATGGGGTTGTTTGGTTTAGCCTATTAGTTAAAATATTATATGGGTTATGACACGGAAACAAAACATACACATGTATATGCTTTGTGAGTTGATATGATTTAGTTTCACCTTTTCATTTGAGGCTTCCTTTCGCCTTCTTCTTTTCCGCCTCTAATTGCTTAGCATTTTCTTCATTTGCTTGATTGAACAATTTATTCCATTTCTTTATGTTTAGCGTAAAGAACATATTACAATTTTGATAATAAAACACTTGGATGAAAAGCTTCCGCCATGGTCGATAATGTAAAGAAAACAATAAGGTCTTCATGGTTACTTGAGATATGGTCGAGAAAAGGATTAAATCTCAAACTACCAAATATTAAATATGTAACAAAATCTATTTGACGTTTACCTCCTTGATCTATCAAATTCTTTGTTATGAATAATCTTCGTTGATATATGATCATGGTATCACCACCGCCACTTTCTTAGCGATAACGTAAAATTGATCCTCCGTATCGAATAAAAAAGTACACTTTCATATTTATATATACATACCAAAAAATCCACGATATATGATCTAAAAGCAGTATTAGCAAATATTGAAATCTAAAAGCTTTTGTATGTTCTACTTTAATCAATTGATTGACATTCGAAAGCATCATCAAAATTTCAAGATAATATTCCAAATAAAAATAATGCAAGGCCATACAGACCGCAGAAAGCGAAGCAGATTAGCTTAAATTTGGTGGGAAACATCAAATGTAGAAATAGTGAAGGAGGTATGCACCGATCTTCGCTTCGATATTTGTCGCGGTTTGCTTTAGACCACATTTTTATAGCATCACGCTTTATGGAATGACTTGACAATATTCGCCACTGGCCTAATCCTATTACTCTTCTTCCATGTGTCGAACAAAATTGAGTTTCCTAGATGTGTGATGGCACCGATACATTGGTGCAATTGTCTTACAATACCAAGGAACTGTAACACCCCAAAATAATGGTTTGCGGTGAGTAAGTGTTACAGGTATTACCCGATTGGTACCACAACACAATGTATATAACAACAGTTTAACTTGAGAAATCGTATTGTAAAGATTTATGTTTACATCTTTCAAAATATATATTATAGAACGTAGGCCCATAAAAGAATTAAGGTGGTCCTCAATTTACATCGTAGTCTTCTATGACCATGCTACGCCAACGCCCAAGCGCCTCAAAGTTTAGCTAACGCCATCCCGAAAATACATCTAAAAGTGTCAACACAAGGTTGGTGAGTTCACGGGTTTTAGTACACCAAGTAGTTTCCAAAACAGAAGATCAATTGGTTGCCAAAGTTTGAAAGGGTCCATTATGTATGCGTAGCGTTCATGGCATAAAGGTTCCACTACTTAAGCCGATTCAAATTAACATTGCCCTACGTGCAACATGCTCTAACCTAGCATGAGAACCGATTCTATGCACTCCGGTTAGTGGAGTGAGGGATGGCTCTACCCCTAAATAGCGCTATCCATGACATCAACGGCTCGTCCGTCAGCATGGGAGGAGTTAATAAGTAGTGTAGTACGGGGACTTTTACATCGTACATATATATATAGGCGCCAAACATAAGCATACATACCAACATAAGATGCAATGAGCATAGCTCATAGAATTGAATCGATTCAAGAAATCCATAATTTCATGAATGCACAACCAATTTAGTTTTAAGTAATCATAGCATGCTTTTCACCCCAAAAGAGTAAAACAAGAAATGGGCCATGAAACTCACCTTAGTCAGAAGAAATATAAGAATCACAACTAACACGACCGGCATCGAGAAATGTATCACTAGAGTATCATACGAGGTAATGTACAATGATACAAAGTACCGAACAACGGTATATCATTGGCACAACCCGATAGTATATGGTTTGTCTCGAATCGCCTCAGTAAAGTAAATAAGTTTTCAAAAGATAAGCGTTTTAGTTTTCGTGGAATATTCGTATTAATAATTATAAGAGTTTATTTTCATAATTTGTAAAAAGTTTAGTATCATCATTCGTGTGGTGGTTTGAAGATCTAGACTGAAAACACATATCAAAGTATAAAATATATAGTGCACGTATGAAAGGAAATAAACATGTAAAGATCAACTAGCAATTAATTGGTTATTGGTTTTGGAGTCCGATAATAGTCTAATAAAGAAAAATAATCCAATATGTATTGTTCAATATATATATATATATATATATATATATATATATATATATATATATTCCATTATGAGTCCGATAGTCTAATAATAGTCAATTAGTTCGTTAATAATCCATAATTTAGTTCAAGGTGAGTCCAACATTTAATTTACATCTAATACAAGTCCAACATTAGTCAAATCATCCTTATAAGTTATCAATTCGGTATATGTCCAAGTGTATCAAGTTATAGTCCAAGTATGAAATCCGTTATATAGGTCCATCGTGAGTCTAACATGTCCAATATTTATTATTTTTTTTATTTTGTTTTTTATCCGTCGTAAGTTTAATAAATTAGTTCAAAGATAACCCAAAACTTAATCAATAATCATAAGTCCAACAAATATACTATGGTAGTCAAGTATTTCAATATTACATGTGGGTTATATGTGACAAAATAAATATTATACACAACAATAATTTATAAACAAATACACCCTTGTATCTTGTGGGATTTGGCCCATTCTAAGCACAAATCAAACGCACCCTATAGGGGCTGCTAATACAAAAATGCAGGCAAAACACATATACAAAAGAATATAAACACTCTACTCTTTCCTTTTGGTTATACATGTTGTTTACCAAAACATGACACCCCCCTTTGGTGTTCTTGCTAGAGTAAACCTATATTTTCCTTTTTACAAATTGAGGCAGCAATTAAACACCCCTGTTGGGGCTGCGTTTCAGCAACAAATGCCCCCCGTTGGGGCTGCGTTGCAGTAGACAAACACCCTTTTTGGGTGGGCTGTGATAGAGGGCAACAAACAAACCAAGCGCATCCTTGTTTGAGCTGGTGAGGGCTGTAAACCGAGGGCAACAAACACCCCCTTGTGGGTCGTTGCTGAACCAGGAGAACAAACCACCCTATACGGGTTTATTTCACATAGAAGCTAACAAACAACCTATGGGTGCTTTACCTGTGAACCAAGAACAACAAGTAATCAAGACAAACGACCACAATGACAACCCTTCTTGGGGCTGCCATGACTCAGACCAAACCAAACCCACACCCTATGTGGGTATTCCTTCCCAGGCGAGACAAGCAAACTCACCTTTTCGGTGTTCCTTAGACTCGACAGTAAGTTACATAAACCAGACGCACCCTAGGTGGGCTACTCTCTACGACCGAACCTAAACACATAAACACCAAATAAGTTACATCATACCATAATCAAACAAGACCAAAAGAATAAGCTTATCAACTCCAAGCTAAGACCCATAGGGGTCTGACCCGACCTAATCGTGGGCGTACCCACTGCCCCGAGACCACATCGACTCTAGATGGGTGTCGACCCGATTCGAGACATACAATCAAAACAAACACCACTTTTTATTAGTCTTAACCACACAAATGATTACCAAAATGTTTTTAATCAATCTTTATTCCACGAAAACTAAATAAGTTGGTTTTATAATAAAAGGAATTAACAAGGTCGATTGTGTATGTGCTGGCTTACAATATAACGAGAGGGGGAGGGAGGTGATGAAGGAGGTACGGCGGTGGTGGTTAGGATGGTAGCTGCTGTGGTGTTACATGAACCAAAACAAACCCGAAGTAAGGCCAACCTTTTTCAGATTCTTATAAACCCGAGACCATACAAGCACACCCTATGTGGCGTTGATGTTGGTGATGGCAGCAGAGGTGGTATAGTGATGGAGGTGTGAGGCGGTTGGTGAGTGGCTGGGAGAGAGATGGAAGAAGGTGTAAAAGAGAAGGATATATGATAGATATAATCTTATCTGTTTTGGTTTTATCACACAAAAGATAAGAAGGAAAGTAATAGGGGCGGTGGAGGTTTTAATTAGACGTATAAGTTTTATTCATTTTATGCCCCGTGTCGTGTTCTGTTGAGTTGGAATGTAAACTCAGTACCTCGGTCTTGTAATTACAAAAAGTATATCTTTGAAGGCGTTTTTTTTTATAAAAATGGTATATAAACAATATTATCAACTCCGAAAAAATAATTGTCAAATTTAAACCATAAATTATGCGGTGTCGGTACGCAAAAAAAAGCAATATAACTGCTTGTTAAATAGATAGATGTGAACAAAAATGTAGAGAGAGAGTAAATACTTGAAATAGAGTGAACTAAAAAAAATTACCAGTTAACTACCTAATTCAGTATTTGATTTTACATTACAGTAAAAGTCAAATAGTCGAAAGTCAAAAGGCAAAATAGTCAATTTACATTATAAAAATTTTACGTCACATTAGTTGTTGTGACCAGATAAACTAATAATGTTTAATGTTAAGAAAATAGACGTTGAAAATGGATTAAAATATTATATTAATTTAATACAATTGAAATTTACTGGGTTACATCTGACCTGCATTTTGCATCCGATTAAATTTTAATCCTCATCACAGCCCAATCTTCAACATGTTTAATTTCACCATCATCTTAACAAATCAAAAACCGAAACCAAAAATCAAAAGTGTTTCATAAAATAACAAAATGATACTTTATTAAAATAAAGTTCAGGCTTTGTCTGAATAAAAACATAAGATTCTCTAATAATGAATTAAGGTTGAGAAACTTACAAAATTGATTTAGGTAGAACTCGATGCTCTAACTGTGACACTTCATTCTCCAAAACCGCGATGTCCTTAATAAGCTCAGAGTGTCGCAACTATTTATAAAAATGAAGAATATTTGGCTGTGTTATAAAGTTATTTAGAATCTATATAAGATTATCTTTGGGATAAAAGGTTGATTTGTAATCTCAAGGAAGACGATTTATGGCCCAATGCTTGTTTTAACGCGTCACGAAGAGTATTTTGGTCTTGTAATATTTCTGTAGTCGCAATATTTGATTGGAAAAATACCAACATCATAATAAGTCATTAAAAAATAAGATTCTTCGTAATGACAACGACTATCGACTCATATTCTAAAGAGCTATTACCGACACATCAAAAAGTATGCATACACATCAAAAGCAACCTTAACAACCTAAAAAAACATATACCATCAAGTTTAGCTTTTCAGCAGTTCAAATAAGATTGAATAGTTATAAACCACATTAAAAGAATCTAATGCTTACACGTTCAAGCTGCAATTTACTATGATGTTCAGTAAACTTCTCAAATTAATATAAATCACTATAAATTGCAAACAACAATAGACAATTCATGACATGGTGGAAATCATATGAGCTTATAGTTGCTTTTTTACATCATTACCTTGCACTTGTGGGTTGTCTCCAACATTAAAAACTCGCCGCTAAGATGATACTAAAGGCGCAGGCATATCAACAATAGGCTTACCATTGCTACTACTACACAAAACCGAATTCGGTGTTACAGCAGTAACACAATCGTTATATATTACGAAGCTTCATTATTCTTATTTTCATGCATGCGTATCATTAAACAAATTAAAAACCAACGGTAGTATCTGAAACAATTGTAGACAAATGTTAGTAAGTTTTATGTTATTGTTATTATATTAGCTATACAAACTACTACGTATCAATTTTGATATTATTTAATATTATCATTTTGAGTTTCATTTAAGTGGTTTAACATTGAGAATATACGGTTAAGATAGATATATAAAGTTAAGTTTAAAATGTTAGTGAAAATACAATGCTAAGATGGATATTTGAAGTTTTAGTTTAAGATGTCAGTAAACTTTAAAATTGTATATTCGGCGTGGCTCGACAAAAATATACTTGGGTTAATTACTTGAAAATGTATCATACTTGCCACTTTTTATTATTATGTGTATTGAACTTTTTTTTTCTTTTTCTTATCGTGTATACTAAACTTTCAAATTTCGATTATTGTATGTACTTAATTTGTGATTATTCAGCCATGTAAAATGACCATTTTACCTTTCGAAATTCGAAAAAAGTAAAGGTTAAATAGTCACAAATACACACAATAATCAAAATTTGAAAGTTCAAGACACATGATAAAGAAAAAGTTAAGTACACAATAACAAAAAGTGCAGTATGATACATTTTCAAGAATTAACGGTGAGATTAGTAATTTGACTAAGTAACAGATACATGTGACGGTTAATGTAGAGGATATGAGCATAATTTTCTTTCTTGACAAACACACTAAAATTCAAATCAGTATCGTCGTCCAAAATACATGCTTAAAACCCCGCCGCAACGGGCAAACATCCTCGTTAGGAACACTCTTAAAAAGGTAAAAAATTGCATAGAAAAGAAGATAAATAGGGACACCGAATATGTGAAGAACATGCCCACAATAATGAAACAAATGTGTCAATGAAAGCAGACTTCTTTATATAACAGGTCAAATAAGTTTGATCCTACAAAGATTTCTAACTCAACTTTCAACATATTGGGATGGTACAACTATGGTAGGTTTACTGGAAAACATTCTAAACTGTTGCCGGTATGAAAAAGATCAAGTCAATAAAGACTAAAGCATAAAACTAACAGCTAAATATTAAACACAATTCAGTACGTGTCTAAATCTGCAACTGACCAACGCTAAAACATACCTTGCAATTGTGGGCTGACGCTAACATTAAAAACTCGCCGCTAAAGTCGAGCCCTTTGGGACCTGGTATACATCCTGCAAACATAAAAAAACAACATAAAACTCATCAGACAAATTGAATACAATACCATCAAGTTGAATACAATACATATTAGGGTTTTCAGAAAAAGAGATAAAGTAGTTCGACATAAAGGATTAGGGTTTTGATAAAAAGGAGGAGTATATCTTTTTTTTCGTGAATTAATATAAAACATAGTTTTTAGCATAAATAATTAATTACACATGTTTATAGATTTGGTGTTGCAAAATTTAATCCAAAAATCATGTTGGTCTAATGGTTAAGACATATGTTTATGTTACAAACCACCAAGGTTCAATTCCTTACATTGTTATTTTTACATTTAATTAATCCGAATTTTTACTCACCAAATTATTAAAAACGAATTTTAATAAAAAAAAAATCATTAAATGACACATGTATTCAATAATGACATGGAAATATGATACTGGGCTTTTATGGGATGTCAGTGGCGTTATATGTAACATGTCTCCTCTTATATATATATAACTAAGCTTACATAGCCATTAGAATGGGTAGCTAGTTCATAATAACACATATTGAATTCTAAATGTATGTAAAGCAATTATGATAACATTGATTAGCTTAAAAATGAGGCAATATTGCCGGTATACATAGGCAAATGTGTTGCACCACCCATAAAGAGGAAAGAATCAATATAACTTATAAAACAAAACTATGACATAAACCATTTCATACAACAGCCTTGAGACCCTTCAAAATGCACCATTTGGAGATCTTTATGAGCACCACCCTTACAAATGAACCAAAACATATAATTTTAGTCATGAGTATATGTAATCTTAACTGCACTTTAGGTTTAGACCTTTTTAACCAAGCAAGAATCCAACCAACTATAGAATAATCTAATCGACCTTATTATTATAATGCATGAGCTCATAAGCTGTTTTGACCCAAAAAATATAAACTTACTTTGTCTACATAAACTTACCCAAACACCGCCTAAACAACAACGATCAAGAAAGTGAAAAGAATGCTAACATATAAACAAAAGTGAAACCCATGTAACCAAAAAAATAATAATAATAAATAAAAAAAACAAATACGAATCCTTAAAAAAGTGTTTGTTGAGACACATAAACATGTAGTAGTGGTTAACTAAAAAGGCCATAGTGTCATACATTGAAGTTTACATGTACGAAGTGTTCCACCAATCTAACGTTGAGGTATGATTGTTAACTCGACAAAAAACCCTGACATATAATAATAAACTGCATTTCAACCACCTAAAGAAAAAATGGAAATCAATTAATACAAACTTTGTAAATATACGGCCCTGCTTGCCTCAGCTTCTTGTTGTGTTGCTCATTTCCATATTGTAATTTCTTCTTTGGAGCAATGTCCATAATTAGCACTTCAACCTACACCATAGGCAAGTCAATATACAACATAATCAATCGAATTAGCATTAATGTTCATATGAAAACTAAAAAGGAAACGAGTCAAGATGGTAGAAGAATATATTTAAGTTAAAAAGGAAACGGGTCCATGGGACGAAGTGAATATCACCTAGAGTATATTTAAGTGCTAACAACGTTTCAAAACTTTCCATTTATAAATGTTTGTTATTATTGTCATTAATAGTTTGTGTTATAATTGTTTCTATTTATAAATTTTTGACTATTGGTTGATTATCAATCGTGCCTTGATATGAATTCATCGAATGATTTAGGTCTTACCAAAATCAAAGTCGTAGTCTCAACTAATGAGCTATGGTAAAACAAAAAGTCAATATTAGCTTTAAATGAAACTTAAATAGAAGCTTATGGTGCATGTTCACCTTGAAGACGACTAAAAACGTGTTTCAATTTTGGAGGACACGGTATCAAACTGCCACATAATGAACATATCAAACTGTCAATCCGAATTTAGCCTAAATAATCTTTAAATATATATATCGAACAAGTTATGCCATTGCATATGTGACATGGCAAAGTTCTAACCTTGGCTAGTGGCGTGAGGTTGGTTGCCCGGGTGTTGCAAGTAATCCCACACCCAACATCGAGTTGATTAGTTCCCCGCTAAATCCAATTGTGATTCTTCTGTCGCCAAACATTACATAATAATAAGCTACCGCAATGAAGAAAATTACGAAAATGGGCATATTGAATTAAAAATAAAGAACTAAACTCACAATGATTGCTCGGCCGGATGCACCACTCTAACATAAGCCCATGTTTGGGTAGCATCCCCAACCAACTCGCAAACGATCATATATGCCCGCAAATAAATGCAATAATAAATATAACAAACAAAAATGTGAAGACTAACCTTCCCAAGACGTGTTGGACGAACTTGACTGATGTAAGACCATATAAGTAATTTCCAAGTGAAAAAGGGAGCAATGGGCTCAAACGAAGAAGAGTAACAAATCTAAAGCCATTTTATCCAATTGCTTTATCGATTGCTAGAAATTTCTTGTTTCCCTCAATCATTTTAAGTATTCTATCAAAAGCAAAATATCTAGCGATTAAAAAGGCAACACTTGATCCTACCTCAAACACATCCAAAGTCAGAGTTATCGATTGTTCTATATAGGTTGGAAAAGGCAATTATAAACGCATATCCTTTAAATTTTGTATATAGTAAATTAAGGTTAATATACAACTCTAACGTGTCCAATGCATATAATAAATTATCTAAAAGAAAAATTGGTACACGGGTCAAAAGTAGCCAAATGCGTATTCTTAATGCATAAAACCTACAATTTAATTTATTGCAAAGATAGATTATTTATGTAATTCTATGATGTTTTTAATCTCTTTTACATTATATGTTTATAAGAAAATCAAGATATATTGGACAAAAGTGTTTTAGGTCAATGCACCGACCAAAGAACTACATATGGTTCTAGTAACTCGTCCAATTTGGCACCTCCAAAATTATGGTTATGTAAACTTATTTTTTAGAATTTACTGGTTCCACTTATAGAGACAAGGATTGTACACATGAGCGAGCCAAATAAAAGACCGATTGACATTGTCAAGAAGATTCTTTGGTATTGCAAGTACCTACAAGAAAGCATTTATTTGCATCAAGATCCTATCAAACTTTAGGAAAGAAAAAGATTGAAAGGATTATAAAAGGTTACAACTGTTTATAGCATTTGTTCTTTTTTGTATGTGTAAAGCAGTAAGAACTTAGTGTAGCTACATACTATGTGACCAATATTCAAAGAACTAAAACTGAAATAGAAAGACGAAATGGCGATACGTGCTAAAGTTCTCCATATCATTCACCTACATTTTATCGCAATATTCCGAACATTAAGATCCCGGTCGATTTGACCTCAAAAAACTCTTTATCTTAAAATATATATGAACATAAAACTAATAAGAGAAAACTTAAATTATCAAGCTAAAAGACGATATGAAGGACATCCTTTCCATTGCTTTTATAAACCCTCCTATAATCTTTTGACCAACTGTTATTGTTATACAAAAACCATTTAAACCAAAGACCTAGCTCAAATTGCATAAATTTCAGATCAATAAACCTTGTTAGTCTAAGCTCTCATCAGAAGATGACTATCTTAGATAAAGAAAAATATATTAATATCTTACAACATCCTAATCATCTCTAGAATATGTACACAATTATGCGTTTACAACAAACCTTGATGTCATACTCCTTTTCCCATGGACGTGCATCATCAAAAATAAACTTTTATCGCTTTTCTGCATTCAAAATGCCGAGTGAAATGGCGGACTATGATTCGGAGATTATATTATGTCATTCAAATAATCGGTGATTTAAGCAATGGTCAACATTGAGAGGTTTTATCAACGATGTTATGTTTAAAAGTTTTCGCTTTATATAATCAGTTTTGCTTACAAATGAATCGCATGCAGATTTGCAGTAGTTATCAGTTTTAGGCTTTGTTTCGAAGAGAGAGAGACATATACTCATATGTTAACAAAATTAAAAAAGATTTACCTGCATCCAGGTGTCATGTTAGAGATGTTCTGGAGATGTTTCTGGTGATTGAAGTGGAGCCGAATTGGATGAATAAGTTTAGAACGATCCTTAATCCTCGCCAATCACTAATATAGCACCAACATTGTTTGGCGTGACTGATTACTGCTTTTGACCACCATTAGACCATTTTACTACGACCATACACAAAAACATACTGAGCTAAAGTTACCACAATAGTTTGTTGTAGAGAAAAGAATAATCAAGTGTCCTTGAGAAAATATTTGAAACCCGTTAATCACACACTTATGTGCTCTTATAATGAGCTAAAGTTTGTTCTTTCTACAAAAGTCTCAGACCATGTAAGGATGTAAGTAGTTATAAGAACATAAATAAATAATGAATGACTGCAGATATCTTAAACGCAAATGTTGGGAAAAAAGAGCCTGATAGGCGGGCTATTTGCCACACACATTCCATATCCATAATAGATAAAATTAAAGAATGTGTTTTTTAGATACCTTGAAATTCATCACGTTGAAAAGGGATACTGTGCCACCAAAGTCATAATGTTTACATCGTTAGAGATGAAGGCCCATTTGCGGTGACCATAATTGTGGGACGATTGAGGCAATTGACTAAAACACGCATAATGACCAATCGACTTAGCCTTATGCATAAATTGTATATTATTAATTACCTGTGGTATCACAAGTCTCCTAGAAATAAGCTTTTCATGTCATCGAGCACGAACTCCCAAGTGCATTTATGAAATAATAGGATAAGAGATTGCTAAAATATAAAGCAACATTAAGTAAAAGTCACCGTTTAAGAAACTCACTATTTAGGTAAAAGTCACCATTTCATGACACTTTGAACAAATTACCAAGAGCCTTCATGACACTCGGATGAAGGCGATCATCCTACATGCATACATGAAAAGATTTGATGATGTCAAATATTTTACCACAAAGAAATACAGGACACACGAAACTAAAACCGTGAAACATGAATGGATCATTAGGTTCGATTAAACTAACCAAGTAATCTGGTTTCATTCAGTTAGTAATTTTTGTGGAATAATCTGGTTTCATTCCAGATTAGTTAAACTAAAACCGTGAAACATAAATGGATCATTAGCTTCGCCAAGTAGCAAGAAGTCAAGAACGTTTAGTTTAAGTTATGTTATAAGTTATGACTTACCTCCTCTATTAGTCCGATCGGTGATCGATTTAGTGACATCACATTATTCATTTGACCAATCCTATGTGCTCACCAGAGCCTGCTTGTCCACCTGTGGATTCCAATCTTGTTCATAGAATAAGACTTGCGTTTTTATCATCTTTAGCGGACGGATGGGCATTATAGCTTGTAACATACAGTAATTTCTAAAACTGAAAGAGAAGTTGTCACTCATGTTCTAAAAGAAAAACAATAATTCTACTTAAAAGTGCATCTAATAATTATGACATTATTATAACTTAAACCAAATGATAATCACATGAGTTGTCTTGATAATGGTTCAATCCCAAACACCCGATAGGCCAACACGAGAGAACATAAAAGCAAACAAAACAATTGTATTCAAATCTAATTGCAAACTATAAAACTAAAAACAAAAAATTTATAACCATTGAACCATTATCAATTTTTCTTTCTCTTACCGGCATAGAACCATGAAACCCGATAGTCGTTATTGTCATCTATAACCTTGCACTCATATATTAGAAGCGGTGTCATGTGAATATGTGATCAATATTAACTGTTATGCGACAAAAATAAAAGTAGGTAAATTGGTTTCACAAAAGAATCACACCAAAAGTGAGTTTTCAATCAAAATTAGGATATAAACAGAGAACCCAAAAACAATTCAAAGCATCGCATCTAGAAATAAATATCAAAAGATTAAATAGGAATTCAATATAAAAAATAACAAAATTTCAATCTTACATGTATATTATGTTATTCAATAACTGAAAATCATATGAACATGATTTTACACTGATTTGGAATAATGGAAATCAAGAATGTTATTAACTCCGATCTCGATTTAGTTTTCGTTGATGGAACCCCACTTTTAATTTGAATCAGACATTTTGTTATTTGGGGGATTTGAATTTGGAAATACCGATTGAAATGGGGAGCATTGAAAAGGAAATTATTTTGGAGCGATTGTCTAGGGTGTCGGTTTTGATGGTTTGTTTTGTGGGAAGATTATAACTGTTTGTGTGCTATATTCGTTTGGGAATGCAATTTGTATCACAGCTTGTGTGATGCCCCAACTGTTGGAGCACTTGTTTGTCAATTTCAAGACCCGAGTTCAAACCTTGCAAGTTACAACTTTTTTAGTGATTTAACCGAGAATAGTGCCATGTTGGCATTTCCATGTCATCATAGATGCTCCATGTCATCATTATAATGCTTAGTCGCATTAGTGACGTGTCATGGTTAGTCTCATATATATATAGATATATATATATATATATATATATATATATATATATATATATATATATATATATATATATATGTCATTATTATTATTATTGTATTTATGTGGCATTTTTAAATTTTTTAATGACATGTGGCCTTTTTAAATTTGTTTTGTTTTTTCCTATGTCTTTTATTTTAGTTTTCCACCGATTTCATCACGGAACAATCGAAAGCATCTTGTTGTAATGAATTTTCTAAAACCACAAGTACATTTATGTTGTTGTAATTTTGCGGAGTTGGATGCATGCTTTGTTTGTTTATTTTGTCTATAAGTGAAACCCGTCTTCTCAACACAAGTTTTTAGGAATAATCGAACCTATGAATAATAAAAATTATACTACCTAACAAGAGCTCTTCTCAATCTTCAGGTATTACATTCTTTAGTAGATTACGTGATTAACTCATGCAATATGTGTTGATAAATTGTACTCCGTATTAATTGTATTTCTTGTAATAAATATTAGACGTTGGCTGTTACAAATCCAATGCCTGCATCACATTCTGCAGATGCCCAATTGAAGGTCAGTTCTTTCTTTCTATTTGTTTGACTTGGTTGGGCTGCTCATATTTTTTAATAAGTAATTTCTTAGCGTGTCAATTATGATTGAAAAGACACTAAATATAATGGGTTGAAGTTGACGCCTCTAGGCTCTAGCACACACTTTGTTGCTTCTAAATTACATTTGTATTGTGTTCGAGCAAGAACTCGCCGCAAGAAGAGGTTCAATTCGTGAAGATGATGATGCATTAACGTTATGCCTTCAAGAGGAGGTTTAATTCCGCTCAATCAGATTTTAGCAAAAAATGTAGATGACCAAGGAACGTCAGTTCCAACTGGAGGTATATTTCAATATTTATTTAGTAATCGGTCAATATTTAATATTAAAGTTTTAACTTTTATACTTTCTTAGGCCATTAAAAGTTTGATATCTGATTGTTGTATAAATGTTTTAGAGTTGCTTCTAATAATTGAATAAATGTGTATAGCACACCATATAAGAAGCGCGATAGATTAGGGCTTTAGTAGATATATATTATGAAATTTACATGTAATTAATATTATGGCTAGCCATAACGTGATTTACTAAATTAAAGTTTTTATTTATTTTGGAACTGCATGATTTATTAGATTATTTAAGTGGACATATATTTATTACATGCTAATTTTTATTTTTATGATTTGAAGTTAGTAATATCGGATAGATGCAATAACAGAGAAAGATGAAGAGCATCCATTAGGATCGGTGGAAACCCCATGCCCGTAAGATTGCTTAATAACTTTGGTTTATTAGATTTCGACTTAGATTTTATAACTACTTTTTAAGTTCTATGCATGTGTAAACACCTATATTGTTGGAATTATATAACATGACATTCAAATAAATAACTACAAAACATCAAAGTATTCAAGCGAAGCGTATAGGATTTATTAATGAACAATTAATTAACATAAAAGAATATATGTACCTTTTCTTGATTCTAGCCGAACAAGAATCAATTCTACAAACTAGCAATTGGATGAACCCTAATTAGGGTTTATAGGATTATAAAATTACCCTTACGCTTTGTAATTCAATCCAAGATAATAACAAAAGTATGTTATTACTATGTTCTTGTACACACGCATTAAACCGAATTAAAGTCGCTAGTTTTATCAAACAAAATAACTTGGTTTGTGGAAAAGTAATGGATCGACACCCAAAGGTGATGTACGATCGGTTTGGAGAAGAAAACACACACAAAACAATTTTAGGGTTTAGCTAATGAGCACAAGAGATGGAAAAATAAAACCCTAGCCTTGTTTATATACCCAAGCTAACTTGGTGAACAAGTTGGTTTTTGTTTCCATGTTTCTCCTTATGGCGATCGGTTTGAACTCCCAAAAGGATTCCGAACCTTCCAACTTTGCAATTAAGTCCTTTTCCAAATACCTTTAACGCCTGTTAGTCCATTACAATAATTACTTAACGTTCGTTAGTTATTTCGTTTAATAAATAAATAAATACGTTTATATTTAATTATTTAACTTTAAATTCTCATACGTAAAGTGTGCAATCCCATAGTCTCGAAGTTCGATCCTAACTCACGCCTACTAATTTATATCCATAAAACCAACAGCTCCCACTTGGATATATTTTAATAGAGTGATCACATTCGGTTAGCGTCTAGCAACACTTGATGCCTCTAGTACAACTCGAGCAAGGCTCTGGAAAACCTTTTAATGATTTCTCATTATTATTATCCTTTTGTTTCTAATACCATGTTAAATAAAGATATGGAATGAAGTCATTCTTTATTCAACCATTCTGCTTTCTCGTTATTAGTGATTGAGCAAGATTACCAAATCTTCCGAACATATTCGTGGGAGATCTTTGGGCGTGGCCACGCAAACATCTTGTCAACCCTACGAGGGCCCAAGAAGATTAAACTCCAAATAAATTTGAAGGAACAAAT